>JACDRQ010000193.1:0-107029 GCA_013841215.1 Hycleus cichorii
GGTTAGAATTTTACTTAATTCTCGATATTTTATTCCTCTCATAACTATTTTGTTCAATCAATATCAACGATTCAAGTTTCCATGAATCATTGAATAAATTTCCAGGAAAATAATCGATCAACTCTTGGAAATCGTTACGGATACACAATTATTCGTATTTAAAATTCGTTAATCAGACAAATTTATTATAATGACAGTGATAAGTTTGAAATTCTACAATTGCAACAATATTGCGCCTTTTGGGCTTTTATAAACTCGTCGAGACGGCTTAAAATCGCTCAAATGGGCTTGAATCGGCTCGCTTCCATCGTGTTATAAATCGTCGATTTCTCCACTTATTCTAGGTGAAATTATCAACTATCCACGGCAATGAACCTACAAGAATTTTTTCTACAAAGTGTCGACTAAAATAAACGAAGAGAAAAACTGTAATTTGAATAAACTGACACGCAAACTTCGCTTATAATTTACAGAACATTGACATTTTAGTATAAAAATAATGTCGGTAATTAGATGAACTGGCGTTTTAATTATTGTGCGAAATGGTGGATGCGCCGGACAATTCGAGGGATTTTCTCACACTCCCTCTTATTAATCGAGCAGTATTTCAATTTAAAAACCACTTCAAATGAGTCTCATTATTGTATTTTATCTATCATTAAGTAAATACAGATATTTCTGTATATTTCCATTGTTGTAAAGTCTATCTGGTAAATAATGCGTTATCAGATAAAGCGCATCGATTAACATATTGAACAGCCTTGAATTGGTTGTAATTTACAATTTTAATGTACAATTTTCGGTAACTTATCCACATACTTGCAATATTGAAATATTTCAATTGAGAATTAATTATGAATTATTTAACGGTAAAAGGCAATTGTATTTGTGAAGATGACCCTCAGTATTCAAGGAAATAAATTAAATTTATTATTAATATGCGTGTAATACGAAGGGTGTTTATTATAAAGCTGCCAATTACCTTCGCATAAATTTCACTAATATCAAGGTAAAGGTTATCATTATAAATTAAGTCTCGATATTGTTAAGTAGCGTTTATGGCGTTCACAAATTATGATAACGTTTGACGTCAAGATGGACGTAAATAATTCTTACAATCATCGTCGATTTTTATGTACACGTTATCTAAAAAAAATTGAAATTCTATCATTAGAATTGCAGAATTTTCAAAAAAATCGCTCGAAACATTAGAAAATCTAACAATTTGCTTGTTTGCCCAACTTTCCGGGGCCATTGAGGCACAAATATTGGTAAAATACGGATAATCCTCATATAACACGATAATATGTTGTGTAAAATCGTGCTATACGAAATAATAGGATATGTTCTTAAAACTTTATAACACTGTTTCCATTTGAGTTTTGTTATAAATTAGAGTCCCCCGGACAACACGACAGCGTATAACACGATTGTGCTCCAATAACATTCGGTCTCTAGTGGCTTTTCGAAAAATCAATTGTAACTTCCAATAATTTCTTATTTCTTAATTTTCCTACTTTTTTGATTTATATAACACTGTTTTCATTCAAGTTTTATTACAAAATTAGCCGTAAATCACATCATATAACACGATTGTGCTCTAACAACAAAGAAAATTCACTTTAAAATTAACGATTTTCCTAACTTATTGTTAGTATGGTTTTCTAAAAAATCAGAATTTCATTTGTAACTTTCAACAATTTCGTGTAGTGTAGTGGAAAAATCAATTAATCGTGTTAATAGATCAGAATCGATTCGGTTTCTCTTTTCTTTACACATTTATACAGGCTGTACCAATTTTACTAAATTATTTCACAATTATAACAATATTTCTTAGAATATTTACACGAAATCATTGATTCCTCACGAGTTTCATTAACGTATTAATCGAGGGTTATTTTTAAAGTTTTATCATTTGAAACAGTAAACACCCTCATCGTTGGACAGTCTGTAATAGGGTTAAAGATTAAAGGTGCTTTTTTAGTTCTAACGACAAATCTAGCGTTAAATCTGCGTAATAATTAAAAGAAATCGAATTCTGCACACGAATCAGTGCATTTAAAGCCATCTACACGCATGTACAATTTTTAAATTAAATCCAATTGGGAGATAAAACGTATTGTAGGTAGATAGATAAAAATAATTCCCAATCAACGGGAAAGCGAGTCGAGAATAGCGCATGGCGTTGTTTCTAAGTAACATCGCAACATTGTTCGAACAACAACACAACAAGGGGACCGTGTAGAGTGTGGATTGTTGATTGTAGAACTTGACCACTTGACTCATTGTTAATCGGTTAGTTGTTGAATGGACTCGTTGTAGAACAGGTATACGGATTTTTTATCGCAGTTAGGAGCATTCTTTTCTTTACAAATCGTGTATTTTGTGAACATTTTGTTAAAATAGTGCCGTTTATTTGTTATAAATGTACGAATCAAGTGGAATTGCAGTGAATTCGTGTATCTGATGGTGAGTATTATCGTTGATTTTAATTAATAATAAAATTATTACGATATTAACTGATAACATTCTTATCAGATAACAAAATTAGTCATACCATTTTTGAATACAGCGACCTTAATTTGCAATAAATTTGATTAAAATTAAAATTAATCGAATCTTACAATTTCGCGATATAATTTGATTATAATCGATGAATTTATTGATTCGTTTTATTGAATTGGGGGTTGAAATTGCACGAATATCGATAAGAACAACTACTTAGATTGATTTTAACGAAATTTTGTGAATGTCGAGCCTTATTTATTCGACCAATTCACATTCCAATGACTAATAATAAGTTCTTTAGAAATGGCCAGAATGACAAAGGTAATGGCCTAGATTCAATTCATCTTGTTTGATTTTCATTTTCCGCTTTATTTTCGATTCGTTTACGGAGTTTTTCCGTTTGAAAATTTTGGGTAGTTTTCCTTTTAAATTTACGAAAAACTTTCATCAACAAAAATTCATTTCCTTGTATAATTATTTGAATTTATTCAGGTCGTTTTCTACTAGTTGCGTGTGTTTTATTGAACATTTTAGTGAAATTTTCCCTTGTAATAAACGATGGTGAATTTTATACAAGTACATGTCCGAAAACTATAATTGTACACTCGGTCTCTTTCAATTCAACCAACTTGACTCTAATGGAGGTTTAAACTGGAATGTTTTTAGATTCGAGTCAGTTCAATTGTTAATAGTTTAATTGTGTAATGAGCTCTATTACAGTACAGCACAATTTGGTAAAACAAATGGAAACTTTGACAGACGATTTCTCCTTCAGTTTGTATTCGAAATTCGAGTTTTTTGGCTTGTTAGAAAGAGCTTTTCCAGCTGCAGCACCTGGGTTTTACAATTTTGGAAAATCTTGTGGTAACTTTGAGTTATATGTGGAAATTTATAAGCAAAAATATCCCCATAATTTCGCCCATTTTGACTTGTTTCTTAATCGATAGCAAATTGAAAAATCCATCCAAATATGCAAGAAATTTTCCAATTGGTTTGGAATTGTCTTGGAAAATTAAGGAAAAAATAAGTTTGCCGACATTTTCTTTGCACAAACGTAGAGAATTGAATAACCCACTTTTTGAAAGCTGGGGAACCGTGCAATTCGGGGAAAAATGATTGTTTTGAACCAAATCTACTCCAGTTTATAGACGATTCTGTAGACTTCAAAGTTGTGCTATTGTTGTGTGAAAACTGGCTTATTTTCATGGGAAAATTGCGTGGAAAATTGGCTTTTTAACAACTAGCGCATTTGGAAACCTTTCTCAATTTAATACAGGCTGCGTTATTGGAAAAATTTTTAAAAAGAAAGCGTCCAGGTTTTCATCTACAACTCAAAATTTCCACATAGTTTTCCAAAACTATGCAGCTTGAAATGCTCTTTCTAACAAGCCCAAAAACTTGAATTTCGAGTGAATAATAAACGAGAAATCGTTTATTAAAGTCCAACCCTTTAAAGCATTTGTAACTTACATAATTTCAGGGAATTTACAGGGAGACGAATTTGTGTTTCAATTTCTAACTGCCAGTTTGGTATTTTTGTGTGTGTAATTATTAATATACAGGTACGGCATTTGAAATAGCCGCATAGATAAAAAGAAACTACAATTTATCACTGCTTTAAAAGCTTGTTATCAGTTTGAGATGCCGTTGCTGTATAATTTTCAACTATAAATATAAAAATTATATTTAAGTTAATTTTTCTGCTTTTTACTCGAAATTTTTGTACAAAAATTGAGACAATCTTTGGAAATATTGCAAAAAAACTAAAATAACTAGAAACTAGCCTTCAATGTTACTCATTGGATTACATAAGACGGTAAACCATTAAATTACAACATTGCCATCATTGAAATGGTGTTGTAATACGAAATTGGACGAAATTCTCGTATTTTCGCGATTTTCAACCGATTATTCAACTAGAAAATGTTGCTTTTCAGTGGAGAAGAACGATCGAAAACGAACAATAGGAGCCGATCTTTCAGCTTTATCAATCCCATTCAAGATGTAGAATTTTCCTGAAACAATAGTTATTTGGTTCAATTGTACGGTGAATAATTTCAATTGTAGTTAGAGTAAATTATTTGATAGAAATTGTGTCGTCACAGTGGTGTTATCGTTGGGACATGACGCAAATTAAACAAAACGTCGCCTGAAAATCAACTGATAACGGCTGAATATTTCCGATATCACTGATAATATTACAGGATTCCAATTGTTGATTTGTTAGAAGAATCGTAAAACAAAGGCGAATTTTCATGCTTAACGGTTCAAATTTCAACAAAATAACAGGGAAATAGAGCATAAATCTAACGACAATTTCACCGTAATGTTGACAATTTTCTCCTGCTTTTCCACTGGTGAAATTTCGGCAATTTTAAGTGGGATATTAAGAGATTCGAGAAAATCCTTTCTCTTCTATTTCTACAATCGATTACTGATTATAAGACAATTCTCGTACGTTAACTGAATTTTAATTAGAGTTAATTGCAGTTGCATAACAAATGAAAATTGTATTCCTCGTAACGGTTCGATGGACAACTACATAGAAAAAAATTAAATAAAATAAACGAACGACATTAAAAACGAATAAAACTGTACATTTGTGTTATTAGCAAGACACTTAAATTCGTGTTTTTGTAACTGTATTTGTCAATTCTACTTCCTTGTAGTTTTAAATTTCATACTGAAAGATCGAGATGAAAGTACAATTTCCGGTAGTTGTAAAAAAAAAGACAAATTTGCTTGATATAGCGGTTAGACGATATTCGAGTCTTGAAGGTTATTAATTTTACAGTTGGCTATCGGATTTCATTCTGAACTCAATTCAAAAAAAATAACAAAACGTTTATCTGTTGTGATTATTGTGAAAAAATAGGGGCGTACCCGTATCAAATTTTTTCAGTTTCAAAAACTAATGGTGTGTTTTTATTTGATTTTAATGTTGTATTTCCGCAAATTTTTGAGGATTATGTACCGAAAATTATAGATTTGATTGATTTTTAATTAGTTTCCTGTCCGGTAGACCTGTTATTGGAGTTTCTAAATTACCAAAAAATAGAGGTGTAACTTCTAAATTTCCGAAAAATTTTGGAGCTCCGTTTCTGCTTCTGTTTCTGTTTCTACAGCTTTTCAAACGGTTATTCAAGAAACACGAATTCATTGAAAGTTGAAGGTTCAGAGTATAATTTGTCAATTTTTAGTCGATTTTTCCCTTGTTTGATGAGATATTACAATGAACACAGTATCGTTAGAAAGGGCACTTTAAGGACTATTCGAGGGCGTTTTTCATTTCGTAAAATTCTAATTAATTTTTAGTTACAGAGGAAAACCTTGGGGGCGTGTTTTTTCTTACTTTTTTCGTATTTTCTTCTATAACTTACCGAATATTATCGATTTTCCAACAATTTTCTTACAGCAAATAGCAAATTGGAAGAACTTTACAAATCTGCAAGAAATTTTCTAATCGGTTGGATAGTTTTCCGGAAAATTGGGAATACATTATATTTTTCTAAAAATTCGATATTCACCAAGTACCAATTTTCTATAATAAATTTTTCCCGTTTTTGATACGAAATTTTATTAAATATAGCAACATTAGAAAGAGCATTTCCAGCAGTACTCAATTGCCTTATTGGTTTTAGAAAATTCCAATAGGGCTCTGAAATAAGGGCGAGAATCTCAGGCACGGGTTTTTCTTAATTATTCCATATTTTCCTCTATAATGTAGCAAATATTGTCAATTTTTCAATAATTTTCCCATAGTATACAACTTATTGAAAGTCCTTTTCAAATCTACAAGAAATTCTCCAATAAGTTTGTTAGTTTTCCGGGAAATGGATAGAAATTTTTTGATTCGATGTCAATTCTCTAATCATCGATATCTCCCTTGTTCGATGCTATATTGTAATGATTCAAGCATCATTAGAAAGACCAATTCGAAGAGTATCTGCGACGTTTTTCTTTTAGGAAAATTCCAATTGAACTCTGAGTTACGAGGGAAAATCTTGGCGCACGTCTTCTTTGTTATCTGTTTTATAATTTTGCCAGTATTATCGATTGTTCAATGATTTTCTCACAGTTTATAGCAAATTGAACGCATTTCTCAAATCCTTCAAGCCTGTTAATTATCCAGAGAATTTGCGAAGAGTTAATTATTTTATTTCAATTCGTCCCTGTTTTGTTCTGTGTCTGTTAAAATAATTAAAAAAAAACAGTTTCTATTGTTTAATCCAAAATCAAGCTATAGGAAGAAATGGTTTAATTTGTAGATTAAAATATCGAAATAAAAAGTAGAATTAATTAATTTTTATTAGATAATAATTGTATAACAGTGATGATTGATGGCCATAATAATAGTCTTTGTTTTATTTTTCATTATTATAGTTGTTTGTTTGATGATTTTAAGGGAAAAGTACAAGTGTTTTTGATTTCGTTTCATTTCATTACAACACTTTCGTTATCTGTGTGAATTTCTTTGTGACTTATTGTAATCGGTGTGAACTAAGTCATGGAGATTATGCATTCAATAATAATCTCTTGTAAAAGAGACTTGTTGGAGTTGTTCATTTTCTGTCTTTTCTGAAACAAATTTATTAACAAAAAGTCGACAAAACTGTGATCTTGTTGTGAATTTCACATTGTCATTTAATTTTGTCATACAAAATTATAATTCTTTAAAAAGTGGAATTTTTAATGGACGATTTCTGCCCTGTTTTCTACTTTAAAACCAAGTGTTAGAGCTTGTTGGAGAGAGCATTTCAAGCTACACCACTTGGGTCCTATTGTTTTAAACAATCTCGGTCGAATTTCTAGTTATAGTTGAAAATATATAAGCATGTTTTTATATTTTCCCCATGTCAGCTTATTTTGTTTGCGAAAAATATGGGCGTAAATTGATAGCAAATTGAACGAACTGTCTAAGTATCCGAGAAATTTTCCAATAGGTTCGTTAGTTTTCCGCGAAATCGAAAAAGTGGCAAAATTTGGTGAAATTTTTTAAGTAACTTATTTGCCATTTTCAGCAATTACAGCAGTTGCCAATAACGCTATTGTTATGTCAAAAATTGACCCAATTTTCTGGAAAATTGTGTGGAAAACGAGATAATTATAGGATTTATGTCTTTAAATGCTCTTTCCAGCGAGCCTAGTACTTGATTTTAAAGTTAAAAGTAAGGTAGAAATCGTCTGTTGGAGATTCCACATTTTTGTGAAATTCTAGTCTGATCCCTTAGGTTTTAGAAAATTGTTGAAATTTATTTATTGTTTTGTTCGTAATTTATTTACAAATTTTTGGAACGCACCTACGTGCTAATATTAATTCCGTGTTATCAATAATACAGCCTCTTTTCAACCGCCATAATCAATGATGAGTCATCAAAATGGAGCGATTTTTCTGAATTTCTAGCATCTTATCTTCCAAATTGATGACTCTTCTTGCGCCTTACCAACCTGAGAAATTTCCCCAAAACGCTTCAATTTTAGTACCCAAAATTGGAACTTTTTTGGCTTAGCAAAATCCAAAAAACCCCATAATTTCATCGAATAAAATCTTTTAGATTTTCTGAATTAATGGACCTTCTTGTCTCCCATTCGCAGAGAAGTCTTCCCAAAAACGCCCCAGTTTTAGTACCCAAAATTCAAGCTTTTCGACTTAACGACAACAAAAAATCCAAGGAAATTCCACAATTTTGGCCTATTTTTCCCATAATTTTATCAAATGAAAGGCAATTTTAGCAGAATAAATTAGTGATAGTGAAACTTTCGATTGTATTAGAAAATTTTGGATAATTTTACCAAATAAACCATCTGTTCAATTATAATTTAATCGTCGCATTTTTTTCAATATTCCAACAATTGAGTTTCTTCGAAGAGAAAACTTTATAGTTTCTAATTAAATTAGACTAAAGATTTAATTGGTATCGTAATTTTTTCCGTGTGACGCATATTCTCCTACAGAAGGCAATAGATAGAAATAACAGCGATAAATTTTTGTGCAACATTTCAAAGAGGTCAAAAACAGATTTATATGTAACGTGAATAATAAAAAAGAAACGATAAAATCGTGACTAGCTCAAGGTATGCAACATTACTATTTAATAAACGTGAAGGGAATAATGATTCGTTTTTCTATTAAAATATTGCCACAATCTCGTTGAAAACATCAATCAATCTTCCAATTCATCATCGAAATGTTATCGAAATTATTACAGAAAGGAAGACAATAATTACAATGATAACAACAAAATAGAAGAAAATAAAAGAAACTTTCTACTGTTGAGTGATTATAGAAAATTTCTTGGATTTCCGGACAATTTTTCTTAGATTACCTTGACGAAAGCGGTGATATTAATTTACAAACAACTTTATACTAGGCGTTATGAAATCTATTACATTTTTTTAAATAAAACTCAATTTTATTACAAAATTTTAAACGAAACGAAGACTAGAACATGGCGGAATAAAAGTCCCCAACTTTTACCAACTTACTAACTTACGAATTTAGTAACTTTATGTTGATATAGTTGGTACTGCACAAATGTCATTGTCAATGACGTAGAAGTTTTAAAATTATAACCTCTATTGTTTACTGTCAGTTTATTTGACGTTTTGGCAATTAAATGAATATAAGCGATTGTTTCTGTAGAATTTTAACGCTTCAACCATATTTTTATTGATTTGGTTCTGTCTGTTAGATAATAAGTTATAATTTTTAAATTTCGCGCCTCTCAAACCAATAACATTTTGGTTTAATAAAATCACACCTTCGGTGAGTATAACAATCGATAATCTTATGAGAGAAAGAGAGACATGATATTTTCTGTTGGTACAATCAATACCAACTTTAACTATTAGTATGTCTCTTTTGCCCTCATAGGCTACTATCAAAAATCTAGAAATTTTTGAAATGTTAAGTTGGCCAGCCTTCTAGTTCTACAATACAATCGTGAATTTAGTTTATCCGTAATTATTTTAAATGATCGTGCCTTTTGAAGATTGTTGAAAGTCAAAAGGTTATTTGCTTCAAGTGGTTTTATGTATTCAAAAAACATAAACCTTTTATTATTTTTTTCTTGAATAATAAATAAATAATAAGAAGGTGAGGTCCATTGTTAGGATGACTATAGGCATTAAAAGAATACAATAATTCTAACTGAATGTGTTATTATCGCGGGGAAAATATCAAAACAGGATATTGAAAATTGAAGACTTTGTAAGTATTTGCTTTATCATTTCAAAACCGTTAAAATATTTTCAGTTATAGCAATTAGTCTTAATTATTGTACAATTATTTTTTTATTTCATTCATTTCAATTCAAATACCAGGATGTCAACGATATTTTACAATTAGTGAGGCTGTCGTAGATTGATTCATAGTTTGAAAAATTGTCAAATTTATGAACCAATCTACGACACTATGTAATTAGGGCACAGCCAACTGAGATAGCCTGTATAAAAATGTGCTCGGATTGTAAAGGCACACCTTTATAACGGCCCAGCCTAGAAATTGTTTCCCAACTTTGAATTATACAGGAAATCTTTTTTACAAAACTACTATATTAGAAAATTATAAAAATTGGGGAATTTCACTATAATTGGTATTACTAATATGGCAGCTAAAAACCGAATAACGCGCTAATTGTTCTTTTGTTCTTACTGTTGAACAAGGCTTACTAGACTATTTTGAAGGGCGCGAATTTCGAGATTTTCAATAGGAAAATTTGGAAATATTTATAGTTAAACTAATTTTTTTGGAGTTATTGTATTAAAAAACGTTATAATTGGAGCTACGAAAAATTCAAATAACCTCCAAAAGGGTCCTTTATTCCGTCTGTCACTCAACCAAGGCTTGCTACTTTTCTTACAAACGGCGCGAAATTCAATTTTTTCCATTTTTAAATCGAAAAACTAAAGAATATTTATTTCTAGATCTAATTAAAATAGTAAATGTTTATTTTTAGAGTAGTGTATTAAAAAATCGATAAAAATAGAGAAATTTCGTTATAATTAGCACCATTAAAAATTCAATTAAGGCTCCAATCGTTCTTTTGTTTCTTCTGTCACTCAACCAAGGCTTACTGTTTTTCTTTTAAAGGCGCTAAATTCGAAATTTTCAATTGAGGCAATCGACAAATTAAGAAATATTTTCAGATAAAAAAACAATTAGTTCGTAAACTATAAAATGTGATCGAATATACAATTAACCTGTTGTTCAATTTCTAATTTATAACCTATTTGATAAAATTGAGACGAAATTTATTTATTTTTATAAATTATTCATATTGGAAATACCCAAATTAATGACGTTATTTAATAAATTGCATCCTGAAGTAGTAAAATTCCGCCCACAAAAAATGTTTTTCATTTTAAAACCAGAATTAGGACCGTATCCAGATTTATCTGGCTCTACAAACGTGTTCTTTTGGTTCTTTATTAACATTAATAACTCTAATTTCGATCATTTAATTGTTTAATTGTTGATTTTTCGAAAATTACATAACTCTCCTATAAAATAATTGTAATAAACATTAAAATTTCGAAATTGTTTTTAAATAAACAACATCGAATAACTGATAGTTTTGGTTTTTATGCCAGTACTAACGGTACAATTTTAGCCTCAAGTTGCACTCAGGAATTAGAATTTTATTGAAAATATACCTTCATCCTTGAACTTGATTTGATAATAAACCTACAATACGATTGAGAAAAATTAATTAACAAAGGTATTTGTAATGAAAACAGAAAATAATTGTGTCAGTAGATGTGGGTCATGTTTAAAATAAACGAAAAATTTTTCAGTGTACAGTCATTCCTCAATTATCGTACAATAATAAAATAATAAAATTAATAAAATACAATTCTCTATCATTAAATTGTCTCTAATCAGAAATGTTCAAAAGAATGTTAATTTAGAAAACGTGACCATAATTATGTATTTTTATCGAAATTCTCGAATATCGGAATTAATAAAGAATCGACTGTCCTTGATTATTGAATAATTAAGTGGAAATTTACCTCAAATGGGCCGGTTATTGCCGAATTATTCACACTTAAGGGTGGTTTAAATTAATTGAAACGAAACGACAAGTAAACTGGACTTTAATGCTTCTCTTATTGTGTGCTTTAAACGTGCTATATTCGTTCTTTATAATCCAATTTAAACCGACAATTATTCGATTATGATTATTTAAAAAAATAAAATAAAACCGTACATAGAGCGGATAGTTGGTGCGCATTTATTATTAAATATTTAACCTTCAATCTATCTGTTTGTTCGTTATAGGTAAATTTATCGATTATTTCTACAACTATTAATTAGAATTAATGTTTAACGAATCAATTATCGTTCAATTAATTAGATAATTAAAATTCAGTTTCAGATAAACTCTATTATTGGTAGTCTATTAACAATGCTACAATCATCATTATGGCCTATACGCTTCGGTTAATTTTGGGTATGTATGTTTGAAATTATTAGAATATTCGACTTTCGTAAAATTTTTTACACTTTTGACATTTATCTCAATGTTAAAATATTTTATTCCGTGGCTTTTCTTCACTATAAATTGACCAAAAAGTTTTAAGAGCCATTTCTCATTTGTAATAAATTTCGTTTTAAAGATTATTCGATTTTGTAGAGCCTCATAAAGGGGTTGAAACCAATCATAATTAGGGAGATTAGTTGTACAATAGGGCCAAAATTGCGCATTTTGGTGGTCCAAATTGGAGCATTATTGAAAATCAGCCAAGATTTGGCCAAGAAGTGTGCTTTTATTTAGCAAAAATTGGCCCGAAAACGGCTTCTAAACGCCCCTCTTTGCTTGCTTTCCCGGCTTTTATTTGCGTAATTACCACATTTTTTTAAATCAAATTTCGTTACAAAACTAGGAAATTAAGGAAATTTACCAATATTTCGTTTTGTTATGTAATGATTTGACAAATAATTATGAAGTGAAGTATGTAATTTAATTTTTTTAAACGAGGACGTAACACTTGAGAAAATAAATTGTACAAGAATTAGAAATTTACCAGATAAATAGAAATCAAAGCCAATAAATAAATCAAAAGAATAAATCAATATTAAACACCGTGTAATTAATATTACTTTTTATTGTTCATAATTTCTAGAATTTTCTTAACAGTATTTACAAGAAAATTAAAGTTTTTCTATCACTAACAATTTTTAGTTCGATTAAATCCTTCTAGAATTTTTTTGTCCATCTGTAAGGCAATCGTAATTGATACAATAACACCTCAATTAACTCTATGTCATTGTACCTAATTTAAAAAACAACTACTCATTAAAATCGTGTTCTAACCAGTTAATGTTAGTGTTAAATCTTAGGGGCTAATCTTTGACGGACTGTTTCTCGCTTATTTTCCATTCTAAATTCAAGTGCTACGGCCCGTTGGAAAGAACAATTTAAGCTGCACTACCCGATTCTATCGATAGGGAAAATTTTATGGAAATTCGGAGCTATAGACGATAATTTGTTATGCCTGTGATAAACAAATAAAAGGGCTTTCCAAGTATTGAAGAATTTTTCAATCGGTTGGGGCAAGAGGACTAGAAGTTTTGAAAATTTATCTGTTATTTTCAACTATTAAACGTCTGTAACTCGGAGTTTTCAAAAAAAAATTCTTAAACTTTAGAAACCCTCAAAATTTAAGTTCCAACAAGCTATACAACTTAACTTTTGAGTGGAAAATAAGGGAGAAATCGTTGATTAAAGCTCTTTTTTCAATAATCGGTTTTCGGGTTGATTATTTATAAAATTTCCAATGATATCACACGATAAAAGACAATCTTTGATGAACGATTTCTCGCTTAATTTTGACTCTAAATTCAAGTACTGTGGCTCGTTGAAAAGAGCAATTCAAACTGCACTACCAGATTCTATCGCTAAGGAAAATTCTATGGAAATTCGGACCTACAGACGATAATATAAATGCTTGTGTTTTTATATTTTTCACCATAATTTGCTATAAATATGCCTGAAATCGATAAATAAATGAAAGGACTTTGCAAGTATTGAAGAAATTTTTCGATCGGACTGGAAGTTTTCCGGTCAAGAAAACTAGAAGTTTTCAAAATTCATTTGTTATTTTCATCTATTAGGTAAACGTCTGTAACTTGGAATTTTCAAAAAAAATTCCTAAACTGTAAAAACTCTAGGTGTAGCTCGAAATTTACGTTCCAACTTAACTTTTGAGTGGAAAATAATGGAGAAATCGTTGTTTAAACCTTTTCTTTTAATCATCGGTTTTCGGGTTGATTATTTATAAAATTTCAATATCAAACGATAAGAGTTGAAATCTTGAAAGGGGAGTCTTTATGGACGATTTCTCGCTCAATTTTGACTCTAAATTCAAGCGCTATGACTCATTAGAAAGAGCAATTCAAGCTGTAATCGCAGAGAATTGGTTGCGACCTTTCAGAAAGCGATCGATCTTTCAATTACCGTCAATTTTAGCATTTCAATTCATAAAAAATGTGCCTGACACTTTCAGAAAGTCGAATTTTTCTATTTCTCGTAGATTTGATTGAAATACCCTTTTAAAATTTGCCTTTCCCACCTTCCAGGTATATGTCTAGTGGTGTCAATATGCCAACTGATACAATGTACAGATACAGAACAAATCAAACAAACTACAGCTAGTATAAAAGAGAATTTCTTGGAAAATAATGAAACAAATAATCAAACAATCAATGAAGCAACCACACCAAAGACTGAACAAATAACTTTATCTACAATTAATGATAATAACAATAATAACAAAACAATTAAAAATGATAATAATACGGAAAGAATCAATTCGGGTAGAGCTATTGATATAAAAAAATACGTTTCTAAAGAGTTTCATGATCGTAATAATGTTTATACATTACCGTTATCAACGGATACTGAAAAATTTCTAAATTATCATGATTTTGAAACAACAACAACATACAAATTAGACGATTTTAGTAGAGATTTCAATTTCGATACACAATTAACCACTCCAATGAGTAGAATATTTGATAAAAATTATAAGGAAACCGTCGATAGTGTCGATCAAACTTTAGAACACATCGATAATTACAGTAAAGAGAATGATAATATCGATGATAATAATAACAATACTAGTATGGATTATCAAAATTTTCGCAATATAATTAAAAACAATACTAATAGCAATAATAAATCGATGCATAATGATTTGATTATAGAAGAAGGTAAGAAATTGAATTATATTTCCAATTATAATGAAACTAAAATTCTTGATGATGATACGAAAATTATTAAAAATCAGTACGAAACGACAACAACAAGAAAGAATTTAGTTTTAACTAAACCACCAATTCGTAATAATAGCCATATATCGATTTTAAGTAATCGTATTGAAACTGAAACATTAAAAGCAATCGATCCGATAATTACAACAACTGAAACGATAAAAATTAACGAACAAGCGGTACAAGAAAATCAAATTATACCGATTCAAATTAAAGCACCATCAACTACTGAAAATACAACCAATGAAACTGAAATTGGTGAAAGAAAAACACTAGATGATACGAATAGTAGTACAATTGCTGAAAATACAGAAAATACAACAATTGAAACTGAAATTGCTGAAAGTAAAACACTAGATGATACGAGCAGTACTACAATTGCTGAAAATATGGAGAGTACAATTGAAACCGGATTTACAACTGAAATTGCTGAAACAAAACCACCATTAAATGATACAACTACAACTACTGAAAATATGGAAAGTACAGTTGATACCGGGTTAACAATTCCTGAAAGTGTTGAAAATGAGACGACAACGGAAATTTTAACAATTACTACAACTGAAATTACAGAAATTTCGACTGAAACTACAATTAATGAAGATACACCAGTTCTAACAACTGAAACCAACTGGAATTCTTCAAATGATCCAATAACTACAGAAATTATAAATGAAACTACTGAAATCGACACAACTACTGAAAATTTCGATAAATCTACAATTAATATTGAAACTACAATTAACCAAATAATAAAACGTACAGAAAATCAAACTGGAATTACTGAAATACCAACAACTACTGAAATTAGTACAGAATCGATTACAACTGATTTACCGGCGACTATTTTGAAAACTGAAACTGTCAGTAGTACTGAACCTTTACTGGTTATTACGACTGATCGCCCTGAAATTACTGAAATTAATCGAATACCAAAACATGACGATATTTTCAATCGTTTCACAACTGAAATTGACGAATTCTCAACAATTATTGATAATAATCCGAATTTCCCAACATCTGATAGTAGTGAAATTATCGCCGATCATCCGGATGGTGATGGTGGTGATAATGGGAAGATTATAGCGATTATTATATCGTCGGTTGGGGCGATTTGTTTGATCATTCTAGCCGGATTATTGGTAAAAAATCCACAAATTTACCGATTAAAAATAATCAAATTTGTTGCAGTTTATTATGAGAAAACGCCAGAAACGTTTCAACTACGGCCAACGTTGCCGGCCGGTCAGTTTAGACGATTACAGTATGGACAATATTTCAGTCTATAACAGTGTCCGCCGGAAGGGTATCGATCGAAGTTCGAAACGTTCTTACGGTAATCCAGCGTTTGAAGATCCGGTAATTTCGATTCGAATCCATTTGGAAGTTTAATTAATTTAATTTTATCATTAAAACAGGCATCTGTTAGTCACCCATTGAATTTTCCAGCATTGGGGAAATTCGCCAATAATTTCGACGATATGAAAGCTGAATTCGAGGAGATTCCGCAAATTACAGCCAAAACGAATGAATTACCGGATGGTTGCGATACTAAAAACCGTTACGCTAATGTGATCCCATTACCGGAGACACGTGTGTTTTTGAATCCACGTGAAAATTGCGCTAATAGCGATTATATTAATGCTAATTATGTTACTGTAAGTTCTATTATTCGACTGATAACAATTGTGAATTTGTTAAATTTGTAGGGTCCTAAAAATATTAAGGGCTATTACATCGCGTGCCAGGCGCCAATGCAGAATACGGTGGATGATTTCTGGCGTATGATTTGGGAACAACAATGTAAAGTGATTTTAATGTTGACGCATCTTTACGAGAATGGCGTCGAGAAATGTTTCGATTATTTACCCCCATCGGAAGTCTTGGATTGTCACCGGCTTTTCGGCGATTATCAAGTAACGTTAAAAAAACGCGAAGTTAAAGACAAATACATCATCTCAATACTGCAATTAAAAGTAATCATCGAAATATTTCCAAATAGTGAAGCGATAAGCTGCGAATTTTCAGTAAAACTCTACTGTTGTTGTAATATAGGCAACCAACTATTCGTAAACTATACACGTCAATATGTGTACACGCTAATAGTTGGTTGCCTATATTGCATCAGTGTAGCTATTGAAAAATCGCAACTATTTACAAATAAATCGAAATTTAATTGTTTTGGCAGAATATGGTATCGAATAGCTGGCGCGAAATCACGCATTTCTGGTATTTAGGCTGGCCGGAAAAGGGCGTACCTTCCGAGGCGAATTCTTTGATAGCCTTCCTGATTGAAGCCCGCAGTTACATGAAAACATCAACGATCGATCGAGTAAATCTCCTCTAAATTGACGTTAAATTCGACTAATTCCGGTCAAATTTCAGAAAGACAACAGTAATGGTTTAAGTAATGGTAATTTGAACGAAACGAATCCGGTTGTTGTGCATTGCAGTCCGGGTACCGGCCGGACTGGTGTCGTGATAGCCTGTGATATTGCAATTAGAGAATTCGAACAAAATCGTCTAGTTGATGTACCGCGTATTGTTTATAGGATACGTAGAGATCGAGCTAATGCCGTACAAACTAAAGAACAATACATGTTTATCTATAAGGTAGTTATTTCGATTCAAATTTGCGGTAATTTAACCGAATTTTGGTTTGTAGGTGATCAGTCTTTATGCAACCAAATTAACAGGAGGAGCGTTGGATTCGTTATAATTCCGATTGTGATATTTCAACTGTATAGAAGTTTGAATTTTTATAATTATTGTAAACTAAAACATCATTGTTTGTACAAATCAAATTGTAAATAGTTATGTGCTCTCTAGACGAAAATTTATGCGATATAGTTTGTCGTTTTACTGGAATTTCTACATTACTCTCATTATTATAATTAGTTTGTTATCTGTTGATTTCTTTAAAGATTTATAATGTTGGATACCTTCCTGTAATAAGAATAAAGTGTTGAAATTTGGCTTTTATGTTTGTAATCTGTCCTCGAAATGCACAATTTGAAATGAGTAAAGTTTTCCGAACAATAGCATAATTTAATTATTCTTAATACGTGAAAATTGCTAACGAATTGCCCTAATTTTTCCCAAAATTTGCATAAAGTGGCTCTTTCACAAAATATCCCGTAAAAAATTGCGGGAATCGTGTCTAAAGACGCTTGAAATGCCCTGTTTCCTGGTTTTACGGAAAATTAACAGACCTATTGGAAAATTCCTTGGTTATTTGGAAGGCGCTTTTATTCTTTCAGATAAAGCAGTTTAAATCGTCGACAAATGAATTTTAATGGCTAAGTTATAGAGGAAAATTCAAGAAAAACATAAGGAAAGGGTGCTCTAATTTTTGTTGTAATTTCCTCAAAATTTTCCGAAATAAAGACGCCGATTTGTGGACGAAGAAATGCTCTTTTCAGCGCGAGCTTACGCGTTGTTCCAGTCGGGAAATTAAGGGAGAAATCTTCAATTTCTCTTCAACTTTGCCCTTAAAATTCAAGCTTTTGGGCTCCTTTGAAACAGCATTTTAAGCTCTATCACAGAATATTTTCCTCATAATTCTATTTCTCTATCCAATGAGCTTTTCAAATATCTCAGAGATTTTCCGCATTTTCCGGAAAATCGTGGACTTTAATGCTGCAATTTCGGTTGTTCCTTGGAATTGTGGGGTTTCAGGCGGTAAAACGTTGCACAAATGGCGAAATTATAGTCAAATTTAGTGTAATAGTTGATAAAAATACATTGACAATGTCAATTTTTAATCGAAATATCAATCGAACTTGAAAACAAATTCATAAATACAGTACAATACCCACAAATATATACATAAACATTATCACATGTATGATCCTTAGTTAAAAAAATTAATTTACATCAAATTCTATCACTATTAATACAAATTATACAATAAAAACTTAATTAAAATCTAAAAATCAGCCCGTTTTAAGTCGTCTTTTTAAAGCACAATACGCCAATATTCTCAATATAACAAAATTAGCAATTAGAAACGACAAATCAGCCCAATAATTGCATTGATCCAAGCCTAATTCTTTCAAAATAAAATCGGGTACTTTTAAATGGCAATACTCAACAGTTTCCGGACACGGTATCGGCGAACGTCCAAAACCATAAGCTGCTTGTATCAAACCGGCATACGAATAACTTAAATATGATAGAAACGAAACATAATACATTGGACGGTTCATATGGTTGAATAATATAAGAAAACCGGCAACTACCAGGAAGAAAGCTGTCATTATAGCGCCGAAGAACGTCCCATTCTGCAAATTGAAACTTGAATTTGATAAAAATTGATTAAATTGAGACGACTTACAACAGGATTGGCGGTAGTTCCGATCAATAGACCCAAACTGGAGGATGTTAAACAAACTAGAATTAGAATTGCTAATACCATAATGAATCGAAACGGGTCGTACGGTTGTTCGCTTAAGAAATACGAAGTTGTCGTGTAGATGAGACTAAATAGAATTTGCATCGGAATATCGGTTACAAGAAACGCCAAATAATAGGTTTTCAAATTGTACCAATTATTGAAACGTTCCTTCTTTAATACTGCCAATTCCGATGGAACTACAATTGAATTAAATTAATTAAAATTAACACGAATTAGTAAATTCATTACATTTCAAAACAGCTGGCATCAATGATGTGTAGGCTAAATAAACTGAACTTATAATATAATAGCCGACATTTGTTATGGTCTTCGACGCGTCGTTGCCCATTTTGTAATACGTTAGTCCCAGGACTATACCCACAAATAAATGCAATATGATTTTTACGTGTGATATTGTCTAAAATTATAATAATCAGTTGAAAGATTTAGTTGGAATTGAGTTGGAATTTTACCCAATCTCGATACAGTTGTAATAAGGCGCGATTGACTAAAACTGAGAATCGGAACCATTCCGATGGTGCTGTTACGTTCAAATTCTTCTCAAACGGTTCAATAAAACGATACTCGACTACGTCCTTTTTATCAGTCACTAGAATTATAAGATTAGTTTGGTTTTATTCGAGAAATTGTAGATTTTTATACTTTCAAGTTGTGGAATCCTCCACTCGTCTTCCATCGATTTCGACGATAATAAATCGGTAAAATTCCCATATTCGCCATTAGCAACTTCTAATACTAGAATTGTTTAATTAGAATTTGTTGAAATCTCATTGGGAATGTCTTACAATAATCGGCCGGATTGTGGAAATGTGGACAGTTTAAACCGACTGTTGATAGATAATTAACAACGTTTAAACTGGCGCCTTGGTAGATACATTTGCCTTCGGCTAATATGTAAACGTGATCGAACATTTCGAAAATTGTAGCGCTAGGCTGGTGAATTGTGCAGATTATTGTACGGCCGCCTCTTGCTAAATTCTTCAACATACTAACGCACTGTGATGACGATAAACTGTCCAAACCGCTGGAATTCGAAATAGGCTAAATTAAATTAAATATTTGAAATAATATCGATAGTTTATATAATCAATTTTCAAACTAGGACGATGATTCAAATTTGGCGCCTTCAAACGGCTATTTCTATTGGTTATTTTACAGTCAAGTGTACATAACCTAATTTCTGATCCTTGAGTTAACCTAAAAACCCTTCAATTTTATTCGAATCGTTTACAAATAGTGGTAAAATATATAAATGGAATAATATTTAAAAAGTACGATTCGAACGATTAAAATTAAATTATTCTAATAGATTCTATAATCTATTTTTGTACTAGAAATAATTTAAATGTCGCGCATTTAAATGGTAATTTCCTATTGGTTATTTTATAAGTTTGCATGACCTAAATCTTTATTTTTGAATAAACTTGAAAACGCTTCAATTTTAGTGATAATAACATAAAATATTAAAAAACGCCCAAAAATGGGCAAAATTAAATCAACTAAGATTTAATCAAGTTTTAACTACAAGGAATCATTCAAATTTTGCGCGTCAATGACGATTTTCTATTGGTTGTCTTGCAGCCAATTGACATAACCTCAATTTTTGATTATCGAGTTAACCTACAAATTCGTATTGTTTATAATCGAAATTAAATAAAATAATGTTAAAATAAAATTAAAATAAAATAGTGTTAAAAAATGTGTAATTTTCGGTGTTATTATCAGTGTTACATGAGATAATTGACGTAATTTTTGAACAGAATAATTCCAATACCGGTACCGGCGGTACCTGTTATAACGGGATCAAAAATGCAAAACAATTCAATTTGTAAGTACCAAATTCTGTAATCAAAATATTTATAAGTTAGTTCTTTAAATTCAAAATATTTAACTTGCGTAAACTTGAGTGTAAATAGCCAATCAAAAGCTGCTATTTTAGCGCGAAATTCAATAATTTTACTTCTTGTAATTTGTAGAAATTCTTACAAATTATCATCGAATTGTTATCAATTTTGTAAATGTGCGTAAAATATCGATTTAATTTGGTTTACAAGACAGTCTCACTATTTTCGTTTAGATTTTGACCTTTTCTCACGAGTTCAACGATAAAATACTTACGTTGTCGGCTCATCAAGAAACATCACCGGTGGATTATCAATCAATTCTAAAGCAACTGATAAGCGTTTCTTCTGACCACCAGATAGATCACAACAACGTGTTTTTTTCGCTGTTGATAGATTTAAAGTTTCCAAAATATCATCAATCTAAATTAAATCAACAGATGATTAAAAGTTCATATAAAATTGTTTAGTGTCATTACCAAAAATTGTTTCTCTTTATCGGATATATGGCCCAATTTCAAATCAGCTGCCATATTCATTGTTTCCAAAACGGTAAAAAAAGGCGTTAAATGGTCGTCTTGTAGGATATAACAGGATTGTTTTTTGTAACGTTTAGCACCGGATTTCTCCTGTGCACCGCCTGTACTATTTATTGTCCCTTTAATACCTTCAAGCCTGTAAAGGGAAAATAATGATTGGGTAAAAATATGTAAATCTAAACCGTTATCATCGATCAACTTTGACCTTAAACTATTCGAAAGTATCACGTTTCTATACAATTTCAATCGATACAATTATAGTCTTAGAAATTTATTAATCATATAAATATAAATTCTTAGAATTCCATGGAAGATATTTGTGGTTTATTATAAAAAACGAAAAATTCAAAATAAATAACAGTAGTCAATGTCTAAAAATCCAACAGTAACGACAATGTTTACAAATCAAATGTGGGTCAATGATTAGAATTATCGTTTAATTAATTTAATTAAGGAAATCATTTTGTTACTACCAAAATTTTTCGAAAATCAACAGACGGTCGTTGTTCAAGTCATTTCAAAGTTATTGGACAACAATAAGCCGGTTTTTTTGAAAATCGTTCGCACAGAAACGAGCAAATACCTGAAATTTATTGAAACAAAACGACCCAAAGATGATTGAATTTTAAGGGGTTAATCGAAAAAACTCCTTTTATGGGGGGTTTCAATGGCATCAAAGATCGATTTGTGGTTTAGTCACGTTTGTGATTCATTAAAAATAGTGAATTTAGTTGAAGGAAGCTAGAAATGAGACTTCGATCTTTGTAACGTACATTTTTGGAGTGCGTGTGATTACTGCAAATTCTAAATTGTATTAGATCATACAAAAATATTAAATATTAATTAATTAAATATATATATTAGGTAATAATTTCATTAAAAATATTAAAGATAGTGGAAATTTTCCAAATCAACAAATATTTTGAACGATTAGAAGCAAATTATCAAGAGTAATTGATAAAAATTTTGGCATAATTTGATGTAAAAGTTGTTATGAAATAATCCAAAATTTGGTTTCTTTTCGGAAAATCCAATTTGATAATAAACAGTGATAGTAATCGGAATCTTTAGCAAAATATTTTCAAATGCTCAAATTTGGCTTAAGAAAGTTAACTTTTATATGTAGGCAGATTATTAAATAATCGCAAATTTGGTTAATTTTGGACAAATTTTGACAATTATTTTGAGAAAAAAACAGTGATAGTGATTCGTATTTTTAGCAAAAGTAATTGATACAAATTAGACTAATAAAGTGAACGTTTAGACACAAGTTGTTATGAAATAATCGCGATTTTGGTCTAATGAAGTCAATTTTTATACATAATTTGTTATTAAATCGCAAATTTAGCCCATTTTTGTACTCATTTTGAGGCCTAAACAAATATGTTTGCATAATTTCGCGCAAATTTTCAAAATCTGTTACAAAATAATACCAAATTTTTAGAAATCCTTTTAGAGGACTAAATGATAGAATTTTTTGGCAAAATATTTTTGCATACTTTTTCCAAATTGTCAAATAGATCGTAACTGATACAAATTTTTGATAATAAAGTATCTCAAATTTGGCCCGTTTTTGGAAACTTTTCGACATTTAGTTCGAGAACTAAACAATGATATCAATCTGTACCTTTGAGAAAAAATTTCGAATGGAATTTTAGCCTGTTCCGCTTTTAAAATTGAACGAATTTTTCGTACAAGTCTCTATAGTAGAGCTGTTTTGTGCAAAAATTTGCCAATTTGCATACTCAACATTCAAGATGACACTTTCTACATAATTTACAATATTTTCGATAATTTTCAAATTCGAAAAATTCCATAACATCTCGTTCGGTTTACCTTGATAAACTGATATGTGCGTCTCAAAAAATTAAAAATCTTGAAATATTACGAAAGTTGAAGAGTCAGGAAGTAATCGGGATAAAATTCAACAAAAAATTAACCAGAAACAACCATGAAATGTTCAAGTACAAGGTATTTGCTTGGAATTAAATGCCACTAGAGTTTGTGTTTTGGAATGTTGATAGTGAAAGTGTCAAGTGAATCGCCCTGTACGCAGTTAAATCTCTATTTCTCAATTTTGACTAAATGGTAGTCAAACAAGACCAACCTAATTCCCTCAATTTTACATTCAAAAATCGATGTCACAAGTTATATAATTCAATAAACCAACAAAAGTCTAGCTAGAGATAATTCGTTACCATCACTTAGGATTTTCACTCGATCGATAGATTTAGAAAAAGAAAATTCTTCTCGAACCTTTCAAGTAGAAATTTATACAAATTTATATTCAATTATATAATTGATCGATGACAATAACAATAATAAAAGGAAGTTCCATGATTCTATTTGAAAAATTGAAAAAATAACTTACTGGAAACCAGTTAAAATATTCAATAATGAAGTCTTGCCAGCACCAGAAGGCCCCATAATTGCCGTCAATTCGCCCGATTTGAATTTGCCGGAAACACCTCGTAATATCACTTTTTTTTCTAAAAAAAGAAACGAATAAATAAATAAATCAATAATAACAATAATGACAACAATCAAAAGAATATTTCCATACAATTAATTAGTCGTTTGCGTAAATGATAAAGAAAAACAATAACACCTAAATAATTATGAATAAAACAATACTATACAGACTGTCCCACTTAAAAGCATCTTTAATAAGTTAGAGTTTAATTGCACGTCACTTATTAAGATATAAATTGTATAATTGATAAACCTAAGATTCATTATAATTAAAAAGTTAAACATTCTGTCCACTATTATTTAAAAAAGATTTAACTTATTAATTAATTAACGATAAAGGCCTGACTTATAGTCAAGGTTTTAGAATGTTTTCTTCATAAATTAATAATTTTTGTCAAGTTTCATTAGCAAATTGAGCAGATAGTCTCAAACGCTTTTTTATTTTGAGAGAGGTTTTCAGTTCGATTTTGAATTTTTAAATCAAGGTGTTTCCTAGCTCATTTTTGATACTTTCTACATTTAAAGTGTCAAAAACGAGGAGATTCAGGACGTTCTAGTCGATTTTAGAGCCTAATAGTTGAATATTCTACTATCTGTAAACCAAATTTTGGTTTCAAATGACCAAAGGGCAATCGTATGAGTCATTTTGATCGAAAATCATATAATATTAATACATTTTTTGTTGTTGTTATTATATTAATTGTTTGTGTAAGTACTTTAGGGATTTCATCATTTGTAAATTCGTCAAATTTAAGTGCTGATTATGTAAACGAAGAAAATCCATTCGAAATTATAATACTTTTATCGTTTTTGTCTTAATTGAAAATTAAAAAAAGGTCAAGGTGCTTATTACCGTTTATATTATCTATTAATAACACAAAATGTCATTATAAATTATTATAAATTAATTGATTACTTGATATTGGGCAATACATTGTTGCTCCTTATTGCTAGTATTTTTTGCCTTAATAAAAATTAAAAAAAAGACTAGATCTCCTTACATTTCTTGTAAATAAATTGCTGTTTGTGTTGTTGTTAACTATTTAAATTGTTTACCTATTTGCGTATTACGAAACCGGAATTATTGTTTAGGAAGTTTACAGCAAGTTGAATTAAAGAATGGAAAATTTCAAATATCATTTCATATTCGTATTAGAAAAACTCCAAATCAAATTTAATTGGTTTTTAATTAACCGAAAAGCCCCGGGTGAATAATTTAAGTAAAATTCAACAAATTATAAACGATTTCAACTTGATAAAGTACCCTATTTATGCCATTAAAATTATCATACGACAATTCGGTTGGGAAGGTGTGCGACAATTTCGTTCGGACAACAGTTGAACTTTCAACTAGATATGTACTGTGGGAAAAAGAAGGAATTTAGTTGATTTAAATCGAAATAGAGAGCAAAGATCAAATGTATATATGTCCTACAAACATCTTTTTTTTATCAAAAAAGGTTGCGAAAATTAGGCAATTTTTCGGAAATATCAGAAATTGCAACAAACTAACAATAACAAATAAAAATTGTTTACATAACTTTGGCCTACTAACAGAAATTGGAGTTTTGTTCCAATTTTATAGGATGTACAAGGGTATTTTAGCCCGAAATTGACTGTGCGTCGTAGATTAATTCATATTTTATTAAATTTGATTGTTTTTTTGAGCGGATCAATCTAAAACACTACCGAAAAACCGACCGTATGATTTCATTGAAATTTTTATATTTCCCCAACACGGAACAAAGAATTAAACCAAATTAGTGTTAGAATTATTTGATTTTTATTTTGAACAAGATAAAATCGATATCGTCATTATTGATTCATCAATGATCCAATTAATTAATAGAAAAATTCTCAAAAGTCGGTTTAATTGCGATAATTTATTCAATTATGTTGTCTCTATAGATTCCAGTAAAAATTATCTTTCCAACGATAGTTTACAGGGTGTCCAACGATATTTCACCTCGAAATTGTCGAAAATTTCAAAGTGTGAATCAATCTATGACATTACGAAAATAGAGCCAATTGTAGTCATGATGAATACGCAAATATCGAAATTTTAATAAGAAAAATTGGCGAATTTCAAATTGTTTAAACGAATTAGAATCGGTTTAATTAACATTAACCGTTCCAATGTCAATATGTACAATTCATTAACATTCAAACATTATAATGAGTTTAATTAACAAACAACAATCATTAATTATTTGTGTTTAAAAATTTCAAGATTTATTTATTGCATGTCTACCGGTTAAAAAAACCACACAAAAATCGATTATTATCAAAAATAACCAACCACCTATGCGGAATGTTTACTATAAACCTTGAATCGATTTTTTTCGTTTTTCTCGCTTCTCTAATTTCGTTACAAATAACGTTGATTTTCTCTGTAATATTCACTTTTCAAGGCGAATGAACCAGGAATTTCCGAAATCTTCCGTTTTGTAAATAATTCCCAATTTATTTCGATATTTAATTATTATTTATAAAGAAGAACACTCACCTCTACGATTCTTTGTTGTGTAGACGATATTATCGAATTCGATATCGATGGTTTTATTCGTTGGTATTTGTAGGAAAACGGCCTTTTCCGCCATTTTCGAAACAATTCCTAATTTCCACTAAACAATATTTCAATAAATACTAAAAATGAATTTCCGTTCTTATCGGTATGACGTGCTCAAACGAACTAATTACATCTATTTACGATGTGACTTTTGTTGGAAAATCGACGATATAAATGCACTGTTTTATTTAATACGTCCATACAATGGCATGTAATTGGAATAATCTAAATTTAAATTTAGATTATTACAAAAACAGATAATGGTTACAATTTTATTGTTGTTGTGAGTGATGAAAAACTTGACTAGTACTGTAATAGACAGTGGAGGACAACGTTAATATAGAGCCGGTCTGATCGGTGGATTTCAGAAAATCACGATTTTCACGTCTAGACCGATCCGTTTCGTACAACCGTACGCTTATTAATGTTTCAACAATTTTGAATTTACTGAAAAGGAAATTTCGTGTTCTAGGTGGAAGGGGGAAAGACACGTGGGAAATTATTTGTAATTATTCGCTAAACAAACACGTTGTTTAAAGAAAATAATCTTTTAGAAAATAGGATTACGCGTTGTAGCACATTATTTCGAGTGTACACTGTTTGATTATATCAAAATTGCACAAATAGGAAACCTATCAAGATAAATTTATGCGAAGCCAATAGAATTGTACACAATTTGATCAATTTTCAACAATTGTTTTTTCTTATCAATTCGTTTACTTAAATTGACTATTTTTTAAACAAATTATCTACAAAGGTCAGGTAGAGTAAGCTAATTTCATTTTTTCGCAAATTTAGCTTCTATTCTGTTATAATTAAAAAATTTAGTTGAATTTCCTTTAAAAATTGGTCTAATTTTAGACAAAATCAACTCGAATAACGCTGATTACAAATGTAGATGAATTTATCAACAGAGATGGTAGAAATTTTGTAAAAATTCCGTAATAACAAACCTTGTTCCATTTACTTATCACCACCGATGTATCCGACAATAAGGCAGGTCAGTTAAAAATTCGAAATAAAGCATCTTAAACCAGACCAAAGTTAATAATAAGTCGTATTAAACTGTCAATATTTGCAATAAAAAATACCTTTGATCGAGCTAATTAGTTAATTGTAATTATGGAGAAGACTATTTAATTTCAGATTGTCGTTGTTTTTGTTGCTGAAACCGTAAAAACTGGAAAATTATAATAAGGTTCGACGATTAGAAATTATTATTTATAAATAGGAGGAATTTTTTCTTATTTGTCAACAAAAGCTTAATTAACTAGAAATTTAAGGTCGTTTATATTGTTTCAAAATAATCAACACGCCAGAAAATTGCCGAATTAGTAGATTTTTTCAAGTGAGGTTGGACAAATTTAGATTGATAATTTTTTAATTTTAAAACTATTAACGATGGGAAATATTGAAACGTTTCTGAAAATTTGTCCTTATCTAATTTCCAAATTAGAGGTTTTTTTGGAATTCAACAACAATAAGGCAATTTTAGATTCTTATCGGTAAATCCTGACTTTGAAATTATTGTCTTTATTTGTTCGAACACGTTAATTCCCAAACCGGTTTTTTTTTGGAAAACGACAAAAATAGGCAATTTTTTTGGGTACATTTACATTCTAATTAATAAATTTTGATTTTGAAAGCATTATCGGACAGAAATACCGTTGTTTTTTATTAAATAAAATTTGTATACACTGTGACCGAAAAGAAGCGCATAATACAAATAACTTTTTTACTTATCAAAATTTTGAAAAACGCCGAGATAGGTAACTTTTTATTTTTTAATTGCCTATTTCTAACGAGGTCAAAATGACACTACCAGTTACCATCGCGAAGAAATACTATCATGAACAACTTTTTTAAACCAGAACCCATATTTTTGAATTTTTGTTCTGAAAGAGCATATTTTTCTGCGTTCAGACATGTAAAAATTGTAGGGGGTTCCATTAGAAAATTTTGGAGAAAAACATTGTTGAAATTTCTAAAATTTCCTGCCATCGTAATATCCTTGCATCAGCATGGCATACACAAAACACAATACCTCTGAACAAGCATTGCAAGCATTGATTTATTGAACGAAAATTTGACATAATTGTAGACAAAAAGGGTGGATTAAATTGTCAAAAATAAAATGAGAAATGGGGATGATTTCTAACAATGGCTTGTTCATCTCCATTGCTAATAATCATCCAAATTTCTCATTTGATCTGCTATGTTTCTCAGTAATTATGTCAAATTTTCAACCCATGTCTACTTGATGCTTTAGTAAATCAATGCTTGTAATGCTTATTCAGAGATATTGTGTTTTTTGTAATCTTGGAAACTTTAACAATTTTTTTCTCAAAAATTTTCTTATGTAACCCCCACAATTTTTACATGTCTAAACGCACAAAAATATGCTCTTCCAGAAAATAAATTCATGAATTCTAATTTTAAAAAATTCGTAGAGTCGTTTCGACCTTGTTACAAACAGACAATTAAAAAATAGAAAGTTACCTGTCTCGGCGTTTTTTGAAATTCTGTTAAATAAAGACGTTATTTGCATTATGCGCTCCTTTTCGGTCGCAGTGTATATTGAATTTCGTTAATTTCCAAATTAAAACAACTTTTTTTTTTGAAATCAACAAAAGTAAGGTTTTTTCCGATAAATTTAAATTCCTATCGATAAATTTTGATTTCGAAAATGTTATCGATGCGAAATATCTGAAACTGTACAATTCGTTTCTATCTCTTCGAATTCTTTGTGAAAATTTAGAAAGAGTTGGAATATTTCAGTTTTGAGTGAAATATCGAAATTTTCAGAGAATTCGTCTTTATCTATTCGAATTCGCTTTAAATTTCAACTAATCACATTCGTTCGACAGCATTTATTATCGGACAAGGTCCAAATATTATCGAATGTTTTCCGTATAATGTTTACGTCAAATGACAATATTATCCAATTTATCATCCAATATCATCGGAAATAATTTACATTCATAAACATACTGGTACCCGTAGGTTACATAATTTTATAGAAAAATAACAATAACACTACAATAAAAGTACCATTAACCAGACAAATTATGGGCTATTAAAATTCAAGTCAAATTTTGTCTCTGTTAGCGTGTAAAATTTTCCAAAACATTCAAATTAATTCACTTTTTAACTGTTTTATTGTTGAACATTTGTGGAAATTCCAGTACTGTCGAATAATTAGAACAAGAATTGTCTATGATATAACCCGAAAAACATCCTAGACGACTCTAAAACAAACAATTTCGACAATTTGAACTATGGAAAGATCAAAATCAAAGTCATGGTAGTTTGAGAATAGAGAACTTCCTGAAAACTACCAATAAACAATTTTGTGCGCACTAGTGATTTCGCAATAAATATTGTATTGTGTAGCAAAAAAAACTATAAACAATGATTAATGGCAATCTCAATTTATTAATATTAACCATAATTTTTGTTGTTTATAATATATAAAATCTAACTAATTAATTAACCGGTCTCGTAAAATTTTGTTGATTTTCCAATTTACAAGATCAACATAGATAAAACTTTGACATTCAAAGGGTTTTATGCAAATTTATGTGGATTTCGACCAAGAAAAAAGTTTCAAGGTAGTCCAGTTATTCGGACAAGACAAAATAAACCATCCCTAATAAAAAAAAAGAGGTAAAAATTGGCTTTTTTTTGGCCTCACTCAATCAAAATTGGCATAGATTTGGGTATTTCTTATCGTATCCAGCCTTGAAAAGAGTCATATTTATGATAATTATCGATTATGAAATTGTAAATAGCCGAAATTCGGTGAAGTAATTACAATAATCCGTTTTTATGTGATGAATCGAATTGAATAATCATCATTTCTGCAAACTTTATGTTTTTGGTTGTTCTTTAAATTGTAATAATTCACCAATTACAGGATTGAACTGAATTTTCTAAAATATTGTTAATTTCTGCAACAAATTTTTATATAATCAACGTTTTATTATAAATTATCGGATATTAAATTACATAAGTAACATATAATTTGATGGATAGCTAATGGCCCAATAGCAAACGAATTTAGCAAATTCGCAACCTTGACATTCGCTCAGAAACGAAAGAAAAAACTTAGTAAATTGATAAATGATAATTTTCAAATTGAAACCAACATTTTTTTCTGAAGTTATCTAAAAATTTAAGCATACAATAGCAGTGTAGCCTTGGCGCGTTTTTTTTTTTCTGTACATACTCAGAAACATCATACTAAAATGGTACAGATGAGAAGATTGCAAAAAAATTATCTCTTAAATTCAAGAGACACGTGTTTAGAATTTCAATAATGAGTGTTAGCTTTTCGTAATTTTTCCTTTCAATCATGCAAGGTTTCAATAAATTCTTGAAGAGGTGGTCTTTAAAGGTCTTTGAAGGTTGTTTAGGAAAATTTAGACTTACTTGTTCTGAATTGTTGCCCTGAAATTTAGAATAAAATCAGAAAATTGCATTGTAAAAGCGTTGAAAAGTTCCTGAAAATCCACCGTTTTTATATTTCAGTCGAAAATTTCTAGAAAAATCCCGCAAAAAAGTCGAGATTTTACCCCAAAATATATCTAAGTTTGGTTACAAAACCGTTTTAATATCTCTAATCAAAAATAATTTACAAACATCAACAAGATAATTTATTTCAACGCGTATTGCTTGCGTAAATTTGGTAAAAATTAGAAAACAGTAAGCTCGATAAGGCTCATAGATTCAAATTATTTTCCTGCCATTGTTATTGGAGATAATTTCGATTTATCTAGTCATAGTTCTAGAATACATTGATTTAATCAATTATGATAAAAAACAATAGAGATTAGCGCATATTTTCATAGACATGCCATTTTATTGTTATTAACAAATGGACGGAACAATAGAAAAAAATGCGAAATCGCGAGTGAAGGAGAAATTTCGAATATTTCCGCTAAATAAAAACAATGCGAAAAATAAACCGACTATTGAATACCTTGAAAACTTATTATTGTTGACATTGATTAATAATTATATGAAGTAGTTGCTATATTTACAAAAATATAAAAATTTTTCGTGTTCCACAACAGTCAAAATAAACAGCACATGTATATTTATAACTCATTTTACAACAAAAAAATTGAATTAATTCGAAGACATTTACCATGTGTGCCTGTTCGCAGTAGTCTATAACTTTGTGAACGTGGGGCAGCTTCTTATTCCAGCTTTGTAATCTGCATTATCGACTTACTCTTGTTTCAACATTGTCGGTAATGCAGATTATAGAGTTGAATCAAGAAACTGACCTACGTTCACAAAATCATAGGCTACTGCGAAGCGGAATAGCGTGTTATTTAGCTAGAAAAATTAAATATTAGACTTATTTTGGTTGTTTTTGATATAAACAGGGGGAAGTTGGATAAATTTTCTAATAAGGCGAAATAAACCAAGGCTACTAGCAACGAATTAATTTCCACAAATTATCTTTTTCTACACAAATATTTTACATATTCAAAGTATTTAAACCAATAGAAAGATTCGTATAAATTTATGATTTACGTTAATTCATTTACGATTAGAGCCACTCAAATCCATTTCTTTAAATCAACAAGAAATTCGTTCGTAAAGAAGTGAAATATTCGAGTAGATTAGCAAACTTTAGAGGATATTCTGGCAAAGAGAACGAATTTGTGAAAAATTGACCTTTCGGAATGAAACCAGCAGGTGAATGGACGTTTAATTTTTTTAAAAACCGGGAACAAAATTCGTGGGTGCGCTACAATTTTTTAATTTTATCAACCAAATCAATTTATTCTAATTAGTAAAAAACCAATTCAATGAATCAATGTTTTGATTCTATTCGATATACAGGGTGAGTCAAGTGGTCTATTAAAAATATAATTGATGGAAATTATTGAAATTGCTGTTTTTTCCAAATGAAATTATCCAATCCAACCCCTGGAATATGGGTGGTGCACGCCACTTTCTCATTTCAAATGGAATGGTCTAGTTTGCATTGAATATTTAGATTCCATGGTGAAATTGAAGGGAATTTTATTAACTTATCTTAATGGCCAAAAAGTCCGAAAATTTAGTTTTAAATGGCGCCTAAATGGCTCAAAAGCTAAATAATGATCATTGGAAACGAGACGTCTCATAGTCGTGGCCTAAAATAACGAAAAATTTAGCCCCAAGGTCTATTCAAAATGCGTAAATTGTTTGTTTAACAAATTAAAAGTAAAAAAGGTCTTTTTTTCACACTTCATTAGTAAAATTTGTGAAAAATCCTCAAATCTAGACTAGTTTAAAGCAAGATTAGTGTTGAAATCCACTCAGTTAGCCTATTTGAGTATTAAATTTTGATCGTTTAGTAGCAATATCAAATATAATTTTTAAAATTTCAGAAAGTCAAATACTAGACAATAATAGACCATAATTCTATGATCAAAGTCCCTTTCAATTTCACCATAGGATCCAAATACGTATTTAAAATAGGAAAATAAAACAAAAATTTTCATAAATTTAAATTTCTTTTAATAGTCCACCCTCTTGGCTTACCCTGTATTTTCTTCGTGTTTTTTACATAGAAAACAACAGGAATGACATTATTATTAATTAAGTTATTGTAAATTATTACATTAAAAAACGACAACGAATTAATTAATAATAAAATAATTACACCTAGTCTATCGATACATCATTGTCACCATCATTATTGTCAGGATTAAATTTATCGCCGACTAAATGCGATAATGAATAGACTTGTGCAGAAAATGAATATTTCTTATTCAATACCAATCTGCCTTCTTGTAATTTACAACAGTTTCTATAAATATTGAAAATTAGTCTACGCGTATTTCTATCGCATAAACTACTCGAACACAATTCCGATACTAATTTAAAAGCTCTGGATTTTATGAAAATTTGCAGATCGTTATTCGTCCGACAACCATCACGAATTACTTCCAAAATAAACCGCCGAGAACTTTTGTTATAATGCAAAAATGTGTACAATTCCGGTATATTATCGAAACTCAATATTGATTTAGCTAGAAGATATTTAACTAGAGGTGTATACATCGGATTTAAGGGTTGTAGAAGAATTAACGCCGTTCTAGCTAAGAATACACTAGCGAAATTATTCAATTTGTAATCGTCCAAAACCGCAGTACCTTTGCAAACTGATTCAATAAAACGCACCCAAATAATCCGATCTCTACTTTTCCGTTTCTGTTCTAAATGTTGATAATAACGCGATAGAACATGACAGGCAGCTAAACGTATTTGAAAATCGTCATTGGCCAGACCGATTATCGTTAAACTTAAAGCGCCAGTTAATGGAAATTGATAGATTGATATTAAATTTTCCGGTGCTAATATACTGGCGAATAATGGTAGAAAGAATTCTAAATCGTATGAATTTGAATCGTAGGGATTTGTGATTGTTCGTAAAACTTGTGTTTGTCCTAAATTGTTAAGAATATCGCTGGCTTTTGGTACGATTAAAGCTTTATCGATGTCTGTATGGATGAAATAATGATTAGCTGCAGCTATACCCCAATAGAATGGTTTGAAATCGTTGAATTGGATCTGTTGGTTCTTTTGGTATCTGTAACAATCAACAATTAATAAAATTATGATAATTGAGAGGAATTTTAGACTTATGTAAGAACACGAAATATACATTAGTCAAGGCTTGTTAATGCCAGTATTAATTATAGCTTTTTAAAGTTCATTATTTCTTGTTTAATTAGCTTTTAATAACAAGCATATTTTAGCTTATTACCATTACAATTAAACAAAACTAGACCAATTATCTTTTTCTTTGAAATTGCGTTGCAGTAAATTGCTTGATTGAGGCTTTTTTACTCAATTAGAGTGGTATTCTGTAAGCATTTATGAGAGTTATCGTCAAGTTCTCAACATTTTCTGCATCCCAGTAAATTGCTCGATTGTCAATTTTAACTATAGTGATATTCTGTATGCATTTGTAAGTTATCGTGACAAACCATTCGAAAAAAAACTATTGTTATAGAATTTTGAAATTTCGATTTTTTTGGGAATTTTTGAGAAGTTTTTAGTCCAAAATTTGAAGATTTTAACGAACAGTTTTATTTTATTTTGAAAATATTCTCGAATTCGAGATGGTCTTAATCAAAATTTGGAAAAAGGTAGCACAAGATTGCTATATTTTGCTAAAATTCGCTTAATTTCGAAAATATTTCGCTACTTTATGCCATTGAAAATTGCACAATATTTCGAAAAAGTACAGTTAGTCCAGAATTTCAAGATTTCCGTGAGAAATTCTGCTTTATTTCTCTAAATATTATAATAGTTTGAATGGTCATAAGCTAAATTTGAAAAAAAGTAGTACTTTTACCTTATATCGAAGAGTTTACATTATTTGATTCTAACCCAAATTTTCAAACGATTTAGTACTTTTAATTCAAAATTTGAAGATTTTAGTGAAAAATTTTGTTTTATTTTGAAAATATCCCAGCATTATAGATGATTATAATCAAAATTTGCATTATTCTGGTATAATTGGCTTAATTTTGAAAATATTTTACTCCTTTATGTGGTTATAATCAAAATATTAAAAAAAAACAGAAAAATTACTCAACTAGTCCTAAATTTCAAGATTAATGAGAAATTCTGCTTTATTTTTAGAAATATTGCACCGCTGTTCATCTAAAATTTGAAAAAACCCTAGCCCTTTGGTCTTATACCGAACAGTTTTCATTACTCTATTTAACTTCAATGCAAACTTTTAAAACAATTTAGTAATTTTCGTTCAAAATTTGAAGATCTGTGTAACTCTATTTCTATTGATTTGGCTATTTTCGTCAAAAATTTGAAGATTTTTATGAGAAAAAATGTAACAAATTTGGCAAAAAGTTGCAGTTTTGGTGTTCAGACATAACAAAAATTTCACAATTGACACAAGTGACGAAAACTCAAAAGAACAAAGTTTGATTAGAAAACTGGCAATTTGTTAACAATTCTAATTCAAATAATGGGTTGTTTAAAAAAATTCAACTTTCGAAAATCCAACTCCAAAAACAAACTAAAAGTTTTGAAATAGATTGGTGGCCGCAATAACAAATTTGTGAACCCAGACTTTAAAAAAATGAATTTATAATTTAACTCTTTTTGTTTGTTTTTCGACCATTTTGCTATTAAATAATAAAAAATAATCATAGATCATCATTTGATCACCTCTACAAAGGCATTACCTGTGTTGTTTAGGTGCTAGTGATGACCCTGACTTGTTTTGATTTTTCAATGGTTCAAATTATGTCATCTTAACGATTATCGTCGCGTTTTATTTGCCAAATAAATCGAGAATTGAAGCCAAATTCGGTATCGAAAAATGTAAACAAAACAATATTTTAGATCCATCAATTAAACGAATCGATGTTTGACTTAACAAACAAACAAACAAACCAATAAATAAAAATAAAATAGATTTTATGATAGAACAAAAATGGTATTTTTATAGTCTATCTTCAAATATTGTTTCGAAATTAGTATTCTATACAGCCGTATTCTCCAACTTTTTAGCGACTAATTACCATGACAACGCTAGAGATCGACGGTCACCTGTATAATTCTTGTCTCTTTTCAATTACACATAAGAATTGTAAAGAGTGAAATAGTTTTATTCAGAAAAACTATTCAGCGTTTTCATGGTAACGAATCGTTAAAGTTACAGAATACCAATAATGAATGATAACTTATCTCCAGAATACAACTACAATACTTACAGTTTTAATAAATCGAGTATAGACCGATCGACCGTTGATTTCGTGCCATTATAGGCCGACAATAGTATCGGTAAATGTTTCTTTTGCATAATTGTGGGCTTTTTCTTCAAAATACTGCTCCATAATTCCAATATTAATAATCGTTGATTATCGTTATCGAAATTCATTAAAACATCGAGAAATTTTGAATGGCTTGACATCAATTCGAAGATTGTTTCCAGAAATTCGTCTAAATAATCGATGAATAGTTGTAGAATTTCCAATAATACAATATGATCGGAAATTCCATATTTTAAACAATATTTAATAAATGTATTGAAATTTTCGTGTTTGTTAAATAATTCAGCCAAGTCAATTGATTGAATATCGATAGTTTGTAAGAATTCGTGGAAAATTTCGGAAATTTCGACGATTTTCGTCGAATCGGCTTCTTGTTTAAACAAATTCATCTCCAAATTGATGAAAGTTAGCAACATATGCTTGGAAGTTTTCGCGTTTTTATCGACCTTTTTGAAAACTTTATTCAGTAAATAAACGTGGAAAATTTCAACAACATCAAATCGAAGTACCGCATTACAAAAGTCTTGGGGTACGACGAAATAACGATCGATTAACACACCAACTGGCCGGTAGAAATTGTGGAAATTCTTATTGGCTTTATGCGGTTTTAATAGAACTTTCAATAGGATTGGTTGGAGATTTTCGTAAATTTCCCCCAATAAATCATCGCGATGTTGAATTACAGCATCCAATAGGTTCAGAATGAAGCCGGTTTTTTTACAAATTTGTGGTAAATTTCGCTGAAATACGCCGAAAAATTGCGGATTTTTCCCCAATAAAAACCGACACAAGGCTAGATTATCTTGGTTATAATCGCTCAATAATAGAAGAGTTTCGATTAGATTCCCCCGTACTAGTTGCGTTGTATTTGGGAATTTTTGGAAACAATTCAATAGAGCTTTCGCAAGTTCGGATATTTGGCAATTATTGGAGAAATTCACAAAACATTCGCATAATTTCTCGATTATAGTATCTGGCAACGATTCGACGCTACTATTCAACAATTGATTCAAACAATAAGTCAACAAATCACAACATTGAATCGATTGAATATCTTTGGGAATTCTAGAGAGAATCGAAACAGATTGGTTCGGTGTTAATTGGGAAATTTGGAAGATTTCGGTGTTAATTTCGCGTTTTTTCGGTTTTTTAAAGAAATCCGACAATGATTCTACAAGAATTTCTCTAAAATTCGCCAAATAATCACCGAAATCGTATGGAGAATCGTTCAAAGTTTTGATCGTATCGATTAGAAAGTCGCTGATTAGATTTCCCGGTTTGTAAATATTTACACTATTTAGAATGATTGAATTATTGAAAATAACCGAAACGTATTGATCGATTTTAATTAATTTATCACCATTGAATATGGTTTTAATTAGAATTGTCGCATTATCTATTAATAGTGGTTGGATTGATTCGAATTTGATTTGATTTGTTAAATAGAAAACGACCATTTCGAGTAGATTTAATTGGAAATTTGGATAAATTTTAAAATCGAAATTTCCAACAAATTCAACGAAATTATCACCAAGAAAACCGGTGGAGAACTTTTGGTAATATTCGAATAATTGTGGAGTAAGCTTGAGAATTTTCGTTTTGCCATTTTGCCAACTATTGAAATAATTTTTCATTTTCGCCGATATAAAATCGAAATCGGCACAAATTTCCCAATAATTCGGCTTTAAATGGCACAAATTCAATACAACAAACGATAAATAATTCTTCAAACTTGGCTTAATTTCACGACCGACTAGAAATTGATTTAATAGAAATATCGGCGATTGGTTTTTCGAATTTTGTTGTTCTTTCAATAATTCCAACAGAATGTCCACAATTTCCGATTTAAATTGTTTCAAATTCAAAATACCATCAACCCATATTTGAATCTCGTCCGATTCGATTAAATCGAGATTATCCAACAATAAATACAAACAATTAAACGACTCAATATCGCGAATTTTGTAATAAACCCGCGCGATTTTCTTTAAAATAACACCAACAATTTTACTGTTTAATTTAAAAGCGTCACGATTGAAATTAAGTAAAGATTTTGTACTTTTCAACAATAAATCCGATAATTCCCCTTGTTTCGACTGGATTTTCAGTAAATCCGTTAAATATTCCTTTATATTAAACTCATTTAAACAATCCAATAATTCCGGTGCTAATAATCGATAAAAATCGACAATATCGAAAACTGTATCTAAATAATCGATTTTATCGCCATCCTCTAAATTTTGCCAATCTCTTAGAATCGTTAAAGCGTTTGGAAATTTCCCCATAATATAATTGGCGATTTTTTCATAAATAATCTTAGAATCAGGATTCAACCACTTGTTTTCAATACAATTCAGATAAATATCGGTCGTTTCCAGCATAGTTTTCAATAATTTCAGTACAATTAAGCGAATTTTCGGCGTTTCAAATTGCTGATTTAATTGGTTTAAAACCGGCAGCGGTAAAACCAACAATTTTATAACTTGAAATAACTGGAATTAATCTACAATTAGTTCGATTATCTAACAAAAATTATAAAGAAATAAACCTGTTCTGGCTTCAGATCGTCTTTAGCGAATTCGATACAATCCGGCGTGATTTTCTTCAATAATAATCGTGAAAATTCCATAGCATCGAACCAATTTTGATTCAATCTCGGCTCTAGATGTGTAAGCAAATAAGTCCACTCCAATTGTATTAAATCGGGACAATTTTTACAAATTTCCACCACTAAATCGTTAACATAAGAATGTTGCCAGGGTTTATCGATTTTCTGCAATATCGTACCCATGACTTGATTCATAGTTTTCCGATTTAAACCAACTGTACGATCGTGGAAAATCACGCCGTATTTATGCGATGTACATAGAGTCAACAAGAAATCGTGCACGAGTTCATTCATTTGTATCTTAACAGTTTGATCGATTTTATCGTGATCGCTCTTAGGTCCTTTCCAATTGTACAAATCGATCAATTGTTGGATCACTCTAGTGTCGAACATTTTCAATTTTAACGTTTTAAATCGACTGTATAGAATATAATTTTTCATCACTGACAATACCAATTCGACAATATCGAACGGATCGTATTTTAAACCGTTTATAATGCCGAGTAGTAGACTTTTCGTCTGGATTGTTATGCCAACCAAAGCGTAATTACCACCAACGATAATCGCCATAATTAATTTGATATAAGCGTGGCGTATTTGGTTGTTTTGCGGATTCGATTTGGTGATGATATCCAAAATTTCACGCTGAAAATCGACACGTTGTAGAATCTCTTTTACATGAAATGTTGAAATTGTCGCTATTGTTGATAATAATTTCAAAACACTTAAACGTTGAGTAGGATTCGAATCTTTCTCCAACATCTTATTAATCGTCCCTATCGAATTATTCAATAAATCTTGAGCTGTATTATCCGCCCTTTTTATATATTGGCGATATTTCGCTATAATTTTCAACAGAATTTCGTTGATAATATCGAAGATTAATATCGGCGATATTGTCGAATCGTTCTTTAAAATTGCTAGAATCTCCCGACATTTACCACCATTCTGTAAATATTCAAGCACATAATCCTGGTCGGCATCTTTATCTTGGAGTAATTTTAGGAAACCCATCAATGCTGTAAAGATTCGTGTGAAAGTCGTTAATTTCGTGAAATTCACTTACTTTTTGATGGTGAATTGGTGGAGATCGCCGTTTGGAATTCGTTCATCGAAAATAATTTCTTTTTCTTCGTTTTTTCCATATTTATAGCCAATTTTATGAACCACACGAGATCGGGATTTTTTAGGTTAAGTTTGTGAGGTTATGTCGAATCGAAACGTGAAGCATGTGGCACTATTTGTAGCCTTACTTTAAAATTTTATAAATCGTAATAATTTAAATAGTTAATTTTAATAATTTTTAATAATAATAAATTGACGAAAATTGCTTAATTTCGGCGTAAATATTTGGTTATAAATTTCTTAATTCCAATGAGTTGGGAATTGGGGCTAAAAGTAGTGGTGAATACGCGCCAAATTCAAAAAATTCACGATTTCCGGAAAATTGAATTAAAATTTTGAGTCGGTGATATTAATAAAAAAATTGATTAGTATCGTTGATTACAAATTAAATTGTGCCCCTTATTGTGCTAATAAATTGAAAAATTCTGTCATAATGGTGGAGAAATAGCTGGGAATCACGCTATTTTGCCGAATCTTTAGTTTTGTTTGTCTAAAATTGCGCTATTTCCGTGAATTCGTTGCCGAAAAATCCGTGCAAATCCACATTAATGTTTTCGTTAGAAATTAAAAGATTTCAAACCGACCACGGGTCACGAAATTCGTTAATTATTCGTTAGAAATAAATAATTAATTCCACTTTTATGTAGTGTTGTTTTACGTAATTGAAGAGCCAACATGAAAAAATCCGCGGTCTGCAATTGTACTTGATAGTAATTAGTAATATTTCATTAATGTTTTTTATTAATAATTAACGATATTTGATGAGTAGCAACAAAGGGGTAGTTGTCCCTTCAATAGAGGTTTTTTGCACGTATACATTTACAGATAGACAGGGAGGATTTGAGGCAATCGTTTGGGGGCGTGCGCAACCAAGGCGCAGTCTGCAGCTCCCAACCGGAGAACCAGTCCTGGTCCGGGAGAATCCGGGATATGCCCGCCACTAAACTACCACTTAAACAAATCACTAAATCAACAATCCAACAGAATCAAAAGAAAAATTGATTGTTAATTTAATAGAATTTTGTAATAATTGGCTTAGTTCGTTTGTTCTTCAATTGATTTCTTAATTTAAATTAAGTGATGGTGCGGTGGATATTGTTATTATCATTATTATCAATTGTTATTGTTGTAAAATAAGGGCGAGATCGTGCGACACAACGTCTGAGTGGTGGATTTATAAATAGACGAAAAGGATGATGAATTTCAGTAGAGCAGACGATTATCGTAGTAGTTGATGTGTTATTATTATAGCATGCTATTAGTAGCATGTACTTTACTGTATTATTATTATTATTATTGTTATTATTATTATTATTATTGTTGTTATTGTGAGAAGATAATTAGTGTACGAATAGAATGGCCACACCATCAGATAGTCCAATTGAGGAAGTTGTCTTTGAAATTGAACCGTCTAGAGTACCGAAACCGGTACCGGTGGCATTGGAGGATTTATGTCGTCTGACGAAATTCACACGACAAGAAATACGCATCATGTATCGTGGATTTAAAACGGTCAGTTAATTAATTTAATTCAATCCAATCTAAATTATTTACAAATATATAAATATCTAAATATTGGCCAACATATCTAATTTTAAACCGGCCGATTCACATTTGCGATGATCTTTAAGTGGTGTTGTTGTCTTTCAATTAAAATTTGTTGGCATTACTTGATAAATAAATAAATAAACAGCGAATTTGTCCCGTTAGACTATTCAACTTAAGTTAATCTCAATGGATTTGTCCTTTGTTTGAATTCCATTGGGTGTTTTAAGTCATTATGCCTCAACTACTGGTTTTAGTCGAGCGATAAACATCGGTAAAATTGAAAAATTAACGCATCGATTGAGATTTTGCGTGTTTCGAGAATTTTTATAGAACGCAACTTAATGGCCACCTGTCATATGTGTTTTTTTGATGAATTACTCAACTTCAAATTACTCAATTCGACAAGCAACAAGTGATAATTTGATAATTAAATTATCATAATCAATTTTAATAAAATTGTTAGAATATAGAATTTGATAGTTGATGTCTAAAAATATGCTCGAACGGTACAAAAATTTGTAAACAACCTTCGATATTTGCGAAATTTTATAACAATTTTTAATTACAACTATTTCGTTCCAAAATTTGAGTCTACTTACAGCCATCATTTTTTAAAAGTACCTAAATTTTGGGTGATTTTTATAACTTTATATCAACAACTAAAAAAATAATGATTATATTAACAATTTTACGGATTTCATTGCGTATAAAATAACCGATAGTTCAAAAATTTCGCTTAAAATATCAAAATTTTTTAAACAACATTATTTTCACTCTTATAGTAGCCGGAAATTAGCCAAACAGCTTCTTTAATATTGATTATTATGATTTTTCATTACATCTATTTTGAAATACAGCTCACTCCAAAATTTGAGCTTATTTACTGTCACTATCTTCCAATAGCAATGATAGACTTAAGTTTTGAGTGATTTTTACAATTTTATATTAAAAACTATACTAAAATGATCATTAATAGCTGAACAAATAGTTGATTAATAATTTTAAAATACAGTTGATTCTAAAATTTTGGTAAGACTATCAGAGTTGTAAACAACGTTATTTTCAGTTTTATTATAACCGGAAATTAGCCGAAAATGAATTGTAATCACAAAATTCTTTGATGTTCGTTATTAAAGAAATCTTAAAATAATTTTGAAATATAGACCGTTCCAACATTTGGTCCACAATGATGTACTCAAGTCTTGAGTGACTTTTATAATTTAATATGAACAGTAAGACTGACAATTTAATAAATGTGATTGCTCATAGAAATAACTGATCAATAATTTTAAAATATAGTTCAATCGAAAATTTGAGTACTATAACTAGAATTCTTCACTAAACTAACTTTTTACATCGGTACTGTAGCCACCAATTAACCTAAAACTGCTCAAAACCAATAAATCAATAATTTTAACGCAAATTCGTCTAGACACATAATTTCAATTGAGGGCAAATATTCTAGTCCCCCTACAGTAATTACCCCATTATTATTATCGTAACTATCTACCCTAATCTGTATGTCAAGATAACAATATCGTTGGTAATTTTTTTAACACAAAAATATTGAATCAATAACAACGAATAAAGATCAACATTGAGATAAAGTGTAATGTTGAATGTTTTATGAATTTTTTTAGCCAATTTGTAAATCCGAAAATTTCCAAAGTCTCAACTTTGAATGCATAATTTTCCAATAATTAGCAACGGTTCTGATCAAAATTAACACGATATCTGACATGTAAACGTGCAATTCTAGCGTGTTGTTTTTTGCGCGATAGACGCCCTTCTTAATCTCTCTATTTCCAGATTTGTCCAGCCCATTTGTGGGGTTGAAATTTCTTGCAATTATTGAAACTCAATTCGTCTATTTATTGTTTTAGTGAAGGGAAAACGTCTTGGAAATTTGAACGATATTTGCCCTTATGTGGAAGCTTTCAGTGTACGATTTGTCTAGGATCAGGTGTTTTTCCAATGCGCATAAAAACAAGGCTGAAATAAACGTGATACGTGTTGAATTATCACGTGAACAATTTCAAAATTTTTCCAAAATCTCGCTGGAAAAATAGCAAACAGTGTCATTGGAACAATGTTTACTTTTAGCTCTTTTGTAGTCTTTGTCACCTATTTTATTTTTATTATTTTAGAATAATCACGAAGTACTGTCACGCTATCTGGCGTGAGAACTAACGATTTGACTCATGTTTCGGACGGATATTTATAATCATAAAAGAATAAGCACTAATGTTGCCAAAATTCCAGTTATCCCTACATAAATATCCGTCCTTTATTGATTATAATAATAATAATAATAAATACAGTACGATTCTTATCAATAAATTCTTGATAACTGCGAATATTGTATTTTTGAATTATTATTTTATAATCTGCCAAATAAACGTTCATTTCTAACCTCAAAATTTCAAATAAAACGAATGATTTCAGTCTAAAACTAATAAAAATGAAAGAAGAAATACTTACCTGAAGAAATAATTTACAAATTCTTTAAAGACAACATCACACAGAATAAGTCTGGCATTAGTCAAATTTCGAATTGTGGAGAGTTTTGTTGCCAGCCAAATTTTTGAAGAGTACCCGATTCAAAATTTTCATTTAAGCCAATAGAAATTGAGAATTTTAAATTGCGCGCCCATCCGAAAATGAATTGGTAATAAAACTCCCCAGATATTGTAGCTACTTCAATTTCTAACCTTACAATTTTAAATTTGGTTAACTTTATTCGTATTCGTGTGTGTTGTTACAGTTTTTTGACGAATTGATTAATTATTTGTACAAATGAATACGATTTCTTTGCAACTTTAATGATTTTTAATTGAAATTTCTCGTTTCAAGTTTTCGTAAAAATTATTTCAATCGCTTATATTCACAGTAAATTAAGATCTCTTTCCAAATCTATCAGAAATTTTCCGGTAAGCTTGCTAGTTTTCCAGAAAATTGACGAAACGTTGATAATTTCAATCTGATTTTTTTTAAAGATGTTATTTCTGGTAACTGTTAAATTTCCACAAAACTTGCGAGTTCTGCTTCTGTTTCAGTACCTTTTTAAACGGATATATAACGGAAATCACTAGAGTTCACTGTTTTCGATTCGATGTCCGCAAATTGCTCATATTTGATAAGCGATTTCTCGTTTGTTTGATTGGTTTTCACAACTGATAAAGTAGCATCAGAAACAGCGTTTCAAGGAGCATTTAGTAATGTTTTTGGCTCCGAAAAAGTCCGATTAAATTTTGAGTTACAGAGGAGAGTCTTGGAACATGCGTTTCTCCTTAATTTTTTAATATTTTTCTCTATAATTTCGTAAATGTTATCGAATTTTCAATTATTTTTTCGAAGTATATAGCAAATTGAAAGAACTTTTCAGATTTCCAAGAAAGCATTCAGTGAATTAGTTAGTTGTCCGGAAAATTGATGGAAACTTGAGGGTTTATATCACAGCTTTTTTCGATACGGTGCCTGAAAATTGCCAGTTTTTAATAATCGATATCTCCCTTGTTCGAGGGGATATTGCAATGAGTTTAGTAGCGTTAGGAAGAGCATTTAAGCTATATCGAAATGTGTTGTTTGTTTTGGAAAATTCCGATTAAATTCGGAGTTACGGAGGAAAATCTAGGGCACGAGTTTTTCCAAATATTTTCCATATTTTCCTCTATAATTCAGCAAATATTATCGATTTTTCAATGAATTTTTCACAAATTGAAAGAACTGTTTAGATTTCCAAGATTTGTAAGTTTCTGGGAAAACTGACCTAATCTTGAGCAACTATATCACACCTTTTTTCTGTACAATAGCTAAAATATCAATTTTTGATGGCCGAAATTCCCGTGTTCGATAATTTTCAGTTTGGCACCCCTGTTTTGTCAAAATATCTTCAAAAAAATCGATTCTCTTATAAAATCAACCATCGTGTTGTTGTAATACAAGCAAAGTATGTGTCTGTACTTGACACGAGTGGTTTTAAAAAGCCCACAAAGTGTACGCTTTTAAGATTTCAAATCTTTCTCAGGCATTCCAACATAAAATCACGTAACTCCTACCATATATGTATGTATATGACAGCTTTTATGAATCAAGTAGCTTGATTGTTGTGATAATAAGGGCTTGGAATAGGATTGGTGTAAGAACGATCGGTTGACAAGTTTAATTGAAACAACTCGTCCAATAAATCACTTTGATGTTGATATATGATGGTGTACGAGTACACACAACTTGGGGGTAGTTTCCGGACTTATTTCTATCCTGTATTAGAATACAATATAATATGAATTTAGGGGTTGAGTTGTGGTGAAAATTACGACATTATTGAAAGTAAAATGTTGTAGGCACTGCTACTGTATTATAATATAGCAATATGAGATGACGTCAAGGGTGATAACAATGGAAATCGATAAGGGTTGTCCTCTTTTTTGAATAACATTCGAAATCTTGTTGGCAAATTGAAGTAGCACTTTAGAAATCTTTGAAATCAACTTGAAATATTGTTGAGAATTGAGATTTTATAAATTTTAACTATCGAATTTTTAGAGAATTACCCGGCGCATCCGCCAATTTTACAACCGAGCGCAACAATACGGTTTATTAATGGCTAAATAATTTTAAAACTCATAAACGTATTCATAAATAACTAAACTTGAGCATGAAAAACACGAGATAACCGAACAACTTAAATGTAGGTCAACTGTATTTATGTAAAATTGTATATACAAAGTATCAGCACAAATATTCAACATTAATGCTTCCTTGTATATTCCTAAATGAATTATTATTGTCTATGAATCATGCCAGAAAATATAACAAAATTTATTATAAATAAAACTACATTAGAAATAAATATTTCTATATTTAATAATTTATAATCCACCTACAAAATGTTTAAAACTAACCAAAAATTATTGTGTAAAAAAATAAACAAGTACGGAAAAGAAATGTATCGATAGATATGCTACGATTTGGTTTTTTCGGGTTTGAAAAACATCATGATAAATGAGTTTATTAAAGTGAAGATTTATCGTTGGTAGCCTCGCATATTTCTGTATTTCGCCTCTTATTTGGATGATTTATGAAAAATCGTTCCAATTGTAGACAATTTACGTTTCCAATATAAACAAATCGCTGTAGAAGTTTTAATTATAATTTAGAAGAAAAATTGAATTGCCAGCTGGTAAATCAAATTTCCGTCCAACAACACGAACTAATCACATTTTTTTTTCTTTTGTTGAACTAAAATCGTTATCGTTTCTTATTATGAGAACTACTAACAGGATATTGTGGATGAGACTGTGATAATAAAATTGTGCCATAACCGAGGCAGATTTTTAAAATCTATGTCAACGGAATCAGAGCGGAAACAGAAATCGAAGCGGAACCGAAAACTGAAACCAAAATAAGTTGAGAGGCACAATATGGAGTAAAATTGTCAATTTTTCGTCAATTATCGGGAAAACTGACAAGTCGCTTCAATATCTAAGAAAATCGTTAAAAAATATAAAATATTGGGGAAATGTGGAAAATTTTAGAAAAACACGTGTCTTAAGATTTGCCCCTGTAACTCAACGTTCATTTGGAAATTGTTAACACCAAAACACTAGATACTGCTTAAAATTCTCTTTCTAACGGTGTTTGATTCATTGATTTGATTTTTCAGACTCCGTATCGAAGTAAAAATCTGATACAGACTCTCAAGTTTCTGTTAGTTTTCCGGAAAACTAGAAAACTTATTGGGGGATTTCTTGAATATTTGAAAGTTGTTTCAGTTGGTCATAAACTGGGTTATGGGAGATTTTTTCTTTTTTTTCTCTTTCTAAACACACAAATTTAATAAAAATATTTTGAAATAGTCCAAAATATTTATTTTATCCAATTCTACTGCTGTTTTCCATTCCACAATCGTAGATTTTTCAATTTTATTATTGCTGAATTAACAATAATAAAACCGAATTTTATTGACTAAACGATAAAATTATACCACCAGAATACCATAAAATTCAACCTACAAAGGTAAATGAAAAAATACGTTTATATCAACTTGGTTAAATTCGTATTTTTCGTCAATTCCCCCCGAAAATAACGCAAACATCAACAAAACAACTCGATTTCGTTAATGCGAAAACGATTAAAATCGCATAAAATCACGATTTCGTCGGCCTTTCAAATCTTATCATCGAATCGGTGGAATTTCGAACGCAATAATTACGTGCCCTAAATCGTGGAATTGACGAAATTTTCCGCCAATTTTAAAAATTCGCCAACATTTCTATTATTAATAGAACACGACACTCTTGAATTAATTAAAGGCGGTGTTGTAATAAATAAAGGTGGCGCATTGCGCTGTTAATTTACCGGAATGAATCCGAAAATAAGTCGTGTAATATTTATGGGGAATTTTTTCCAATTCCAATACCGATTTCAAAGGACTTGCTTCAATAATTTACCAAACAAACTAATTGAAATCAAACGATGGTGTGTTTAGGCTTATCAAGGTAATAATTTACGATTTTCTATACGAATATGTACCGAAAATGGCAAAGAAACACGCACGATCCGATACATAAATTAAACTTGTCTACTCTTGGAATTAAATAAACGTAGACGGTATAAATCGAAAGAATTTGACTTTAAAATTTGGATTATAATTTTTAATTAGAACGAATTCTGTGTCAGATATCCGTTTCGCACGTCAACGTCTAATTAATTTAGAAATATGCCGGATTTTGATCACCAAAAGTGGTGTTTGCATGTCTAATTGAAATATTTACGATATTTAACACAATAATTACCGTTTTTAATTCGAGAATTTCTTCCAATTTAAGCCTCAATTCCCCAACTTTTTCCCTACTTATTGAACGGATATTATATCTTTATCGACGCTCTCATTAGTTGAATTTATCGAAAAGTCGAAACTTGAAGAGTTTTGTTTCTATAATTCTAGTGCTACTCAAATTGTAGACAAATACAAAATTGGGGTTTTTTTTAATTAAAATCAAATACGGTTCTGTTGAATATTTGAGCTCGTGCAAATATGTGTGGTTTTTTCCATTTTTTTCCAGCCACTAATTGGATTTTTCGGCCATTTCCTTGTTTTTATTGTTGTTGTTATTACACTAACGATAGCTTGCGATTTTGATATAAAAATCGATAGTTTTATTTTAGCAAACGTTTAAATGGTTCAATCTTTCGAGCTGTGAAATTGTAAAGCTTACATTTACAAAGAGATTTTATGATTGTACACATTTTCTGTGTATTCTTTTGTATTTTGCAGTCATAATTATTACCTTTGATCTTGCTTTAGATTAAAGAATATCAATATAGAAGTATCAGTGTTCTAAGAGATTATAAAATGTAGGTATGGCAAGACCAATTTTCTAGAATTATCGTAGATTTCTTCGTTTATATGTAAATTTTTATAGAATTTGGTTGATAAGACTTGAAAATTTCAACATTTTTAGTTGTTTTCTGTTCGAGAAAAGGAATTTTTTGGTAGAATTTCTGGGCTAGATTTTGAACCCTTAGTCCAAGTTTTTTCTATAAAATCAGCAAGTTTGATGGATTTCAATCTTAAATTGTTAAGAGGAAAGAATCTTGTAAATTATCGAATGTTAACTTTTTTGCTAAATTGTACAAATTTCAAAGTTGTTAATCCTATTACTTTGAACAAAATGTTCGAATCGAAATTAGTTTTGTCTTAAATTATCGCTTTCTAGCGAATTTTTTTCTTAAAAGGTGCTAGACAGCCTAAATCATAGATCTTCTAAAAGATTTTCGCCCAAAATCAACAATTTTTCTTCTAAATTATCGAAATTTCGGCAATTCTTGATTTGTTTGAGGAAGATTTTTGAGTTGTAGTCTAAGTTTTAAGACAATTCGAATTCGAATTGTCACTTCCTAACTGGTTGTGGCCTTAAATAGGGGTAGACAACATTGATTTTATAGCCTAAATCTTCACTGGGCTAAATTTTCAACTCTTACTCCAAATTTTAGAGGATTTTTTGCACAAATTCTAATTGTAAATCGCTGTTCTAAATACTCGAAATTGAAGCAATTTCTCTGCCATTTTTTCTAAATTTTTGATTCTTCAAGGAAGATTTTTGAGCCGTAGACTAAGTTTCAAGACGATTTCGCCTCCAATTACCGATTTTTAGAGTCTTTATCGTAAATCAACTTTGAATTTTTAAACAGTTTCATTGTAATTTCTTGAAAATTAACAATTTTTACACAAATTCCCGCTTTAATTGTTAATTTCTGTCGTAAATTATCGAATTTTAAGGCATTTTTGTGCCAAATTGTACAAATTTTAACGTTTTCTATCCTCAGAAAAGTCTATTTAAGACAATTTGGTCTCCAATCATCAACTATTTCGAGTGTTAGTTGGAAAAATAGACAACTCAAATTTAGTCGTGGCCTTAAATATTTCACTCTAATAATAGAATTTTTGAAAATTTCACCAATCCCCAAGCTATTCTCCCCTTGAATCACCACTTTTTGACGCTTTTATTATAGAACATCGAAACTTTATTGACTAAATCACATTTTCTACCCTGATTTTTGCATCAACTATAACTCTGATTTCAATTATAAAGCATAAATTTCAGCTATTTCAAATATTTAGACAGATTATAAATTTTCCATTGTTTCTATAGACAATGCCAAAAATTTTACATTTAATTATTACACGAATTAACACTTCGCTATTTATAGATCTCGACTCTATTGTTTATAGACTTGCGAATTTATTAGAATTTTGTCGAGCCAACCTGACAATAATAAAAATGATATAAAATTCAATAAAGTCTATAATCCAGGTACTTAAAGATAAATAATCGCTCTTTGTTGTATATTTCTTTAGAATCCAATGATTCATCGATAATCACATGTTTTCTATAACAATCAAATATCGATCTTGTTCTAGTTATATTATTTCAATTGTATAAAATTGACAATAAAGACGTATAAAATATTCAAATGAATCAACAAACGACTATTGTTTATTCTTTGACAAAGATCCAATAAGATAACGTACAATCATTGAATTAAAACCGTAAGCGAGATTGAGAATGGATTTTCATTAATCTACCGGTCAGGCGGAGCCACTAATTTATTCACGCTGTATCAACTGTACAGGCGTGGTTAACTGGAAACATAAATTATTTTCACAAATAATTGTTGTTATTTCACAGGAATGTCCGGAAGGAGTCGTCCATGAAGATAGCTTTAAAGAGATCTATTCGAAATTCTTTCCACACGGAAGTGAGTAATAATTCGTCTTATTGTAGTGATTCTTTATTGACGGAATGCACAGATGTGTTGTATTAGAAAATCAATAAGTTGATTTGATTTGTATATTTGATCAGTGCAATTTTAGAATAACTAAATTAGAAAATGATTTAAATAATCAATATTTCTAATAATCATTGATTCCGAGTTATAAATTTGTTTTAAAATAGTTTTTTTTGTTGGGTAAAAGTTGCTTTCGTTTAGTTTAATTGGGTTATTAGTCGATCGAAAATAGATTGAAGCAATACGGAAATTGTGCTTTTAAGCTTTGCATGTTTGAATATTTTTATGTTTATTGTCACAATAACACAATCTAATCGAAATATTTACAGATATTCGTTAAAATTTAGCGTCTAGTTAATTGCCCTTTACTGATTTTTGTTGTTTAGATTCGAGCTTGTATGCACATTACGTGTTCAAGGCCTTCGATGTCAACTGTAACGGGGCAATTAGTTTTAGGGTAAGTTTAATTGAGAATAGATTAGAAAAAGATTGTTGTTTAGATTTTAATTTAGTTTAGCGAATTCCCTAACGCTTCTCGTGTATTTTAGACATAGACGATCGGGGGTGATACGTCTGCAAAGTGGCGCAGTATACCGATCGAATAACGTACACAGAAACAAAGCAGACAATTTAACCTTTCCAAAGACCCTAAGAATTGACCTTTTCTTGGTTAATCTAGAATCGTTTGAAATTAGACTACGATTCTTAAGGGTCTCGGCTGCAACTGTTTTAGAGAGAAAAGAGAATCTTTGATCGATGATTTCTCCCTTAATTTAATATTTAGAATGAAACTTGACATCTCATTGTAAAGGGCATTTCTTGGTCTACAACATAAATATATTTACTTTGGAAAATTTTGAGGAAATTATGAATTATTGGTGAAAATATTCTAAATAATTTCTTCTATAACTTGATCAATAATTTTTATTTTTCAGTGATTCAAACTGTTCTCTTTAGTAAATTAAAAGTGTTTTCCAAATATCCAAGAAATTCTCCGGTAGGTCCGTTAATTTTTCAGAAAATCGACAAAGAAGGACGTTTTTAAACGTTGAAATTTTCTGAAAATTTAAGCATGCCAAGTGTATTCATCGAGCCATTCGGAAAATATTTGTAGGATTTACAGGAGGATCGCTGGAGATCATTTTAGCAAAATTTGGGCCTTGTAGCCCATTTGAAAGTTGGTCAACAGACGCTTGTTTCTGACTTGAGGGTGCTTCCAAATTGATTTTCCCCACTTTATTCTGGAAAGAGTGAAGAGCATTTTGAGTCATTTTAGGAGCTTATCTCATTTTCGAAAGTCGCGTTTTTTGGGCAACTTCACGGTACGCTACAAAGCCCAAATTTTGCTAAAAGAATCATCAAGGACCCTTCTATAAATCTTCAAAATATTTTTGGTTTGCTCACCAAATAATATTGCTAGAATTTATAGTCCGAGGTGAAACATTTGGTTGGTGAAGAGCGTAACGCAATTGCTGAAAATTCAGGGAAAATCATGAGGAAATCATCAGTAATTTTCACATATTAAAAATAATTATTTTGCACGGGTTTTTTGTAAATTTGTCTGCGATTCTTTAAAATTATGCCATTGCTTACTTTCCTAAGAAAACTGCACAAGCTGAAAAAATCTTAATAGATGGAAATTGTTAAATTTCCTCTTTATTTGCACAGAAATTGGCTTTTCTAGTCTTTCAATGCCTTCACATATGTCTAAACTTTCAGAAAACTTTCAGAAGTCCATCGTTAAAATTCGAAACAATGGAAATCATATAAGAATAAATCATATTAACTGAGTTATAGGGGAAGATGTTTAAAAAAGAACGCAAGAAAGATACTCGAACATTTTTGCTTAAAATTCAGAATTTTTCTAAATTTTTCCACAATAAATGCGCCGATATCGTGGATCAAGAAACGCGCTTTCCAACGGCATCTTACGCATTGTTTCAAGTTTTCAATTAAGGGATAAATCGTCGATTGAAAATTCTTCTTTAACGAGTTGTAGGCTTGTTTTTAATCGTTTCTGTTTATTAACAGGACCTATTGATAACGCTATCGACATTGTTACGTGGCTCAGTCTACGAACGTCTACGTTGGACCTTCAAATTGTACGATGTCAATGGTGATGGTTGTATAAGTCGTGGTGAATTATCCGAAATCGTCATAGCCATACACGAATTGATGGGCCGGCGTGCACATCAAGTCGAAGACGATCGTAAAGCACGTGAACAAATCGACCGTGTCTTCCGGAAATTAGATTTGAATCAAGATGGTGTTATAACAATTGAAGAATTTATGGAATCGTGCCTGAAAGACGATGTTATCACTAGATCGTTACAGATGTTCGATACTGTCCTGTGATCAGTATAATTTTAAATGTTAAATGATCGACAAATTTGGACTTGATGTGCCATAAATTCCAAATGATCAATTGGTGTCATTGACTTTCTAACGAAATTTGTTAAAATTTGAACCGCTAGAACAACACCAGCGGCCTTTTTGCAACGACTCGACAACATTAACCACCGAAATTTCGACTCATTTCCCGTTTGAATTCGTTACGATTTGTTGATTTGAACATTCTGAAGTGCCTCTTTATTGCTCTTTTCTTTCGTTTATAATATTTTTGATACGTGCAATGATAAAACAAAACTGCAACAACTAAATGAAACTCCAAAGAAATAGTACAAAGCTCGAACCGATTTGGAAGTACTTCAGAATTCCTAAATGTTAAAGAAATTAGCTTAAGATCCTTGTTCTTCCGCTAAATCTATCGATTGGAAACAGCTTAATTTCGTATTAGTTTCAATTCGAGAGCATCCGCACTAGTTACGCTAAAATTTCTAATAATTTCCACAAATTTAAAAACGAATCGAGAGTGGATTTTGTAAATGGAGACCATATCGAAAGATATATTTACTTATAAACACGATTTTCGAGTTTTCGCCAATTTAAACGAGCTTTTTGTACGTTTTTTAATAATAACAAAACAATTTTTTCCCGATTTGATCTTTTCTCATCCAAAATAATTGTAAATGTAATTGTAATATTACCGCTAACGGTAATCAGAGAGCATACGCATTAGTAAACGCAACAACAAACATTGTAACGATTGCGTTAGATACAAGTGCGGATGCTCTTTCAACTATTCTCATTAAAATCAAGATGATGTAGTGTTTCTATTAGGCTCATTGGAAATTTCAAATTGCGCGCCTTTTAGAAGAGCAACATGTCAAAATAACCGAATTTCTAACCTCAAATTTTGATTAACGTTATTCTTATTTAATTCTAATTTTTAGTTTACTAATCAGCAAATTATAAAAATCAAAGCCTGCTGGATTTTCCAGCAACAAATAATTTGTCCCGCAGTTGGCTATGTTTTTGACTTAAGTCGTAGCTGTATTCGATTTTTCAGCATACTATAGGACAATGGAAAATATAGTAGGCCTTGTATTAACAAATGTCAAACCTAGTGCGACGGCGTTTGTACTAAAAACATAGCCAACTGCGAGGGAAAATATCATGATATAGGTTATAAACAATGGAGCAACCTATTTCGTTAAGGCGCGCAATTCAAATCTCCACTCCGGCCAGTAGAAGTACTATAATTAGTGGATTTCGTATAATTAGAGCATGACAAACTGGATGTATTTATTAAATAAATAAATTAATAAAATTAATGTATTTGATCCTTGATAATTATTTAAATGTAGATTTATTTATTTTTTAATGAATAGTTATTAAATAAAAAAAAACGGGCCATATTTTGTTGTTATTGTTAAATAAAATTGAGAGAAAAAACAGTAATAAATAACAGAACACGTAAATTAAATATTGCCATAAAAATAGAAAATTGTACGTCCTCTACGTAATTTAATCTGTAATCTCTAAATATGATGTAATGTAAAAATAATGCTCATACCGAACGCCACTGTTATTAATTATAATTATTAGTAATATTATTATTATTATCATTCATTGTTGGGGACATTTTGTAAATTAAATTAAGTCAAACTGGTGTTATTACAGTAAATTCAGCAATAGGTGCAGTATAAATTTTGACTGATTAAAATTCTGTATTATTATCAATATTATCACTATATTATTTATTATTTATTGATTATTGTTATATTTAATTAATAAATTGTTATACGGTGTAATTATTATTTTTTAATTTAATTTTAACAAATAATTGAATACAAATTAATTAGAAATACTGTTATGTAAACAGAGATTTTAGCTTGATTGATTTTAAACGGATGTCGTTAATAGAATTTGATGGAAATTTGTAATTCAATCAAATCAGGGACGGATTTAAATATTATCTATATGGGCTCCAATTAAAACGGCCTTTTGTACCTAAAACAAGCAAAATGAGAATGTTTCTATTGACTGCCAGTGGCGTAGCATGGCAGAGGAGCCTTTGCTTCTATCTGTCGCTCTATCTCTGTCTATCCCTTTCTAACTCTCTCTCTCTCTCTCTGTTTGTTTGTCCTTGCGTCTCACTCTACATCTCTCTTCCTTTACAACTCACTCTATCTGCCTGTTTCTCTCTTTTTGTGGTTGTCTATCTTCCTTTCTCTTTGCATTTTTGCGTGTCTCTCCCTCTCTTGTTTTTCCTTGTCGCTCGCTCCGTCTCTTTCCAACTCATTAACTCTACATATATCTCCTCCTTTTCTTACCTCTCTATCACCCCTCTCTATTTGTGATTGTCTCTCTTTCTCTACCTGCATGCCTTTCTATCTGTCCCTACCTACGTCTTCTTCCCTTGACAACTCACTCTCTCTCACACACATTTTCTTCCTCTTTCTCTCTCTCTCTCTCTATCTGTTTCTTTTTTAGTATTTGCCTATATCTCTATCTCTTCCTATTTATCTGTCTCTATCGCTCGCTGACTCTTCCTTTCTCTGTTTACTTAGATGGGGGGAGTAGAGGGCTGTTTCTTGTTTAAAAGCCCAATAAACGTAGTTACGCCACTGTTGATTGTTTACATATTTTATGAAAACTAACCCAAAATTAACGATCCACTCCTGTATCCGATTTACACAAATCTTGGATGTTTTCTTTCGGTAATAAATCTTGAATTAATTGATAAAACTTATCAAAAGGACATAAAATCTCGCAATTTGGCATTACTAAATCGATCAATGAAGTTGCCTCAGTATCATTCCTATATCTTAACTATAAAATTTCATTGATTAATTGTAAATAAATATTTGATAACAACGTCAATAATGACCTTGGTTATCAGTTTTAAAACTTAATTTAAAAAATGATAATAATAGCGACATACTTTAATATAGTGTCGTTTATCATCCTGTCTTAATTCAAAGATTACAGCACTACCATAGGGTGGGAGACGGTTTTTAACAAATAAATTTAAAGCATCCATCATATAACCAACTGTAGATTCATGTCCAGAATACAATGAAACTGTACGTTCATTAAAACCATTGATTTTCAGGCGGAAATCATCGAGAATTTTCTTTAAAGTATAACCAGTATTGATCAATTTAACACGATGGTTATAATTGTGGTAATTATAAACTAAAGAAGCGGCACTTTCTAAACGTTCCGGGTAGATTTGGTGGGTCCAATTCGGCAATTTCAGGCCCACATCGTTCTATTTAGCAAATTAATTAATTTTATAAAACTTACCTTACGATTGAACAGAAACTGAAGAATATTTTCAGCGTACGGAAAGTGCCTTTTCCGTACTACTATAAGCTGACCAATCAGAAACGAGTTGCTATGTTGTTGTTTAAGTTGCTAGGCAACAGTACACTCTATAGCAATCGAAGTTTGCCATCAAAGAGGTTAGAAATTGGACAGTTTCTGTACAATCGTAGAAAAATCAAACCTCCGTTTTGAGGATGAAGAACAAGTCTTGCAAATCGAACGGATTCGTCGGTTTCTTTCCGGTTTTCGCCCCAATCAAATCGTACAATTCCCGATACGGCTCAATATATCTCTCTTGTATTTCCGGTAATTCCGGTAGAGCCCCCAATGTGTCTTGTTTGAACGGACAATTTTTAGTCGGGTGCAACAACTAGAAACGATCAAATTTAGCAAATATACAAAGTGTTCCCTCTACTTACATCCTCGTCGATTTCGGTTTTATACTCGACCGGTATCGGCTGCCATTTCAACTCGGCATTCCATTCTTGCAGTTTACTAGGCGGAAATAGCCCGGCTAACACTAACTGGACGCTCATTTTGGTCCTTGTGGTGTCGGTGCTGCGCACATAAACGCGATTTTCAACGTAGTCGTCGCCGAGCAAATCGCCGTAGATTTGGCGCAAATTACAGCCGAATTTGTACGCGCCCCTTTTACCTTCCTGCAATTTCTCTGATTATTGAAGTCGTTTTTTCAAAATTTACTAATCGTACGTTCGTTAATCCGCCCAATCCGATAGGGTAGAAGGTTTGATTGATGTGCGGATCTGTGGGGTAGAAAGCGTACGTGGTGCGGGCCCCATGGCGGAAGATCTTCAGTTTTGCAAAATCCAATCAAAATTTTGCCAATTATTTGACAAAAATAACTCACCACAGCGATTGAAACTAAATCCGGGTCGTTTTCTTGTTCTACAATACAACTACTCAGTATTATTAGATTTGATAGAATTAATAAAAATCTCATCTTGTTATAATGATAATAATAATGCCCTATCAATGGGAATCTTCTATTTTATAGTTCACATCATCTCCCACTTATTATAGCGTAATTTTCTAAAGTCTAATCTTTATTTTAGAAAAATAATTGCGCCATAATTTTGATTGAATTGCGCTAATTATTCAACTATAAGCAAAGAAACAAAATTGATAAAAACAAAGCTGTATCACTACACAAACTTGATCGAAAATTCAAGAAATGAGAGGGTTAAAAATAGTGCCAAATCTATTGTTGTACAATATAACAATTTTAAAATTTAAATTGCTTTATTGTCCAATTTATTGTATTAAATTAGGTTTTATTATATAATTTTGACCTTATTTGTGTACTTAAATAGGCAGGTTTTATTTATTTACAAAATTTTGGTTTAAAACAAAAATATACATAGTGTCTCGCCTTAGACTGGACGGTTCTATTTCAATTTATAATTTTACTAATAACTTCACAACATTTAAAAATTACCTTTTTTTTTCAAAAATTGACCTACATTTGTTGCTTTTTATTTTAAAATAAATACAAATATTTTGTATTTTTTCCAACATATCAATTTATAAATAGAATATTTTTGTTATCTAATTACTAGAGTCAGGATTTGGTTAAAATCTAATCGCATGAACAATTTGAATAGAGCGGATCACCGATGTGTGTTCCAATCTAGTGCTTTCTCCGCCAAATAAACGAACTGCTCTATCGCAACAGTAGACCAATAATAGTAATCCATTTGACTGAGCGATGTCACAGTTAAAACGCAACTGTTTGACTTTATCGAAGTTTCCAGTTCTCCCACCATCATTCTCTCATAGAAGTTCGTTTAGGTTAATAAACATGATTTATACCCAAAAATAAACAAAATATTGCGCACATTTATGAATTATCTATAATTTTTGAGTGATTTACTTATTTTATTAAATTTGTGATTATTTGTGATTATTAGTAATTGGTAATTTGTTTGTATCAACGACGCCAATTCAAGGTTCAGATCGTTGAAATTATTATGGAGGAAACTGTACTTAACTCTACTAATTACATAAACAACCAGTTTTGAGCAATCCATTAATTTTTAATTAACTTTACTACTAATTATAAGCTATAAAAATTCAAATTGTTGACTTTTAAGGACCTTTGAGTAATTAAAAGTCATCATTTTTAGCGAATTTTATTACTCAATTATCAAAAATAAATAATTTTACCAGCTTTGATTAATTTTTATGATAAATTATGCAATTTTTCCAAAAATCAGAACTTTGGATTTTAACCCCAAGAGCTAACTCTCTATGTCTATATAGAAGGAATACAAATTAATTGGATTATCGTCATGACACCCTGTATATTAGAGGATTAAATCTGACAATAAAACAATAACTGTACCTATTATTGCCTGGAACGCTCTGTATATAGGGCGAATTTCTAATCTAAATATCACCCTCATATAGAATCAATCAAAATACGCCGATCTACCTTTTATATTGAAATTTTAATAATAAAGCTGATAAAATAGCTGATATGTGAATCAATTTTATGAAGATATCTAGAAAAAATATGATTGATATTCGAATTATTATCGAATCATAATGAAAGCCAGATAGATGACGTAATTTTAACATTTATTACAGTAATTAAATTTATAGGGCGTGTGAAATTTAATACAATAACGAAATTGAATTGTAATTTTATAATGAAAAGTTTCATAATTAGTTCATTAATTTTTTTGAGGATTGAGGTGAGAATTTTTAATATCAGGTTTTTCTCTTGTTTTATGGAAAAGCGCGAATAAATTAAATTTTTTCAGATATTCTGCCCTCTATTCGTAAATAGAGTTACAGGGCGAATTTGAAATTTCCCTTTTATTGCCAAAATTTTAAAACTTTTTAAATTTGATCGTTTTAGGTTAACTCTCAAAGGTGTAAATTTCCACTTTTAGGTTATATCAATTGAACTAACCAATAGGATTTAAAGGCGCGAAATTCGGATTACTCCTCCTAATTCCAAAATAAACTATTAACAAACAATTCGGTGTACTTATTCACTAAAAAATGAACTTCTTTTGTAATTTTTTTGTACAAAAATTTGATTCACGAGTAATAAAAATAATAAAATTGAAGAGTTTATAGGTTAAACTTTTAGGTTATGTAGAATGGCTAAAAGTTAACTAATAGGCGCGAAATTTAAATCATTCCTAGCTGAATTGGGCTTCTTTCGTGCGATTCTTTATACGATAAGTGCTGTTATTTGGAGCCTAATTAATCAACACTCTTGTAACTTAAATATTAATAAAAGAAGCATAAAATGTATCATTATGGCGAATTTTAACAAATAATTGCTATTCTTTTCAATGAAATTCAGTGGAGTTTTATCGAGAAATCAATCAATCGATCAAATAATCAACCCCGAATATTTAACGAGTAATTCGTGAATAATTGAAGCGACATTCTCTAAATAGAGCAACATTATCCTGGACAACTTGTACAAGTTTTGAAAGCTTCTTTGTTTTGAAAGGTGGATCTGCAAGCTTCAAATCGATACAGAGTGGAAACGCAAGCGCAAACTATCACCGTATTGTTGCCTTTCCATTCGCACACTTTCAGTAGAACAGGTCCTTTTATTTGACACTCAAAAAAGGATTAGAAAAATTCTAACTAATAAATCGTCAATAGAACAAGAAAACAGCCATAATAGCAACGGATTTAGCGAAGAGAAACGACCAAATTCGCTAGAATTACGCAATTATGGTTCAATTAAAGTGAGATTTTTTGAAAAGTGTAACAAATGTTTCAGGTAAGCACCATTACGATATTAATCTAAAATTAGAGCGCACAATTAATTAGATTTCCCATAGGAATTTTATGTAATTTTTCAAAGTTATCCAACTTTGATCGCACAACTTTCAAAATTAATTTTTAATTTTGCAGGGATGCCGCTTATGGAATATAAGCCTGATAGCCGTTCTTATTTTGTCAATTTACAATATTTTTCTAACGTTAAAATTAATGTACAGTCCGGAATGTACAACCACCACCACAATTGTAACGAAGCCTGTACAAAAATCTCAGCGGTGTGATTGGAATTTATCGAAAAATATCAATAGAAATGACAGTCTATTCCGTCTGGACTTAAGTTTGGGCCGTTGGGACAACCGTTTGCAATACAAATTGTTCGATAATATCGTAATTGGCGATAAATTTGCGATTTTAAACGACCGTTACCAGACGTGTTTAGCAACCCAGAGTTCTCTGGACAAACTGGCATCTTTAATTGAAGTCGTAACGAATTGGAATGGGCCGATATCGTTGGCCAGTTTCGCCGCCAGTGACAGCGAATTGAACGCTTTATTGCTCTACATTCACTATTTAAGGGTCTGCAATAAGAAGATTAGGGAACAGGTGACTTTCCATTTTGGCTTCCCGAAAGACCACCACCCGACTCAATTGACAACAAGCGATTTCAATACAAAATTAAAACAAATGGACTGCAACAATCCTATTGGTGTTCTACAACAACTAGTCCGGCTATATTTACGACGTACGTCGGCTAAATGGCGGCTGAAATTGCCGTATCCGCAGAATCATCTGAGGAATTTGGCCAGGAAGAATTGCCATAGTCGGTTCGTTTTCTTGACGGATGTTGATATAGTACCGAGCCGGAATATGAGCGAGGAATTGGATCGGTTTTTATTGAAAACGAATTGTAGAAATCTGTGTGCTTATGTTATACCCACATTTGAACTGGATGATCGTGTCCGTTTCCCGACCAACAAGACTGAATTGATTCGTCTGACGAAGAAGGGCTTAGCGCGGCCTTTCCATCATAAAGTTTTCATTTACAACCAATTCGCAACGAATTTCACCAGGTAAACAACTAATTTTTTCAAATTTGGCGCGTTTTTTGACATTTAGCAAAATTGCGCGCGCATATTAACAACAGGGTTGCTATAGAAACGAAAAGAAGCGGTTTTTTAAAAATTAACCCAACAATAATTGATATAAGGATCTCGTAACGTGCTAAAGGGGTATATGTCGATTATAGGTGGCAAAACGGTGGCAATGAGAGGGATGAAGTCCACATCAGCCACCCGGTGACGAATTTCGAGTTCCTCTACGAGCCGTTCTATGTGGCGCCGGATACTGTACCGCCGCACGATGAGCGTTTCATCGGCTATGGTTATACGAGAAATAGTCAGGTATAATTCGATAATAATATTGATAATAATTTGGTAATAAATCGGGTTTTTTAGGTTTACGAAATGTACGTTGCTGGTTACGAATTTCTTGTATTATCGCCGATTTTTACGTGCCATTGGGGCTTGCAAGTGAAACGTACACGACCACCATGGAGGGAACATCAGAACAATCTAAATCGGAAGCATTTCGATCGATTCAAAAAGGAGATTTTCGCTAAATACGATAAAGACCCATTGAATATGGTCGCACAACGTAAAAACTAAATTTTCTAATTGTCGATACTTATTTTTTAATAATAAATCACAATATTGTTATCAGAATTTTTCGATAATAGCGGACCAGTCCGTTCCTGTTAAATTCTTTTTAAAACTGAGACTCATCGAAGAATCAGCAGCAGATTTAGACACGATTGACAGCCTAAAGCTGCGTTCTTCTTTAAGGACTTCTTTAGACTTTGTAATGCCACCACAACGAACACAAACTGGAACTAACTGAGGCCCTTTAGACTGTTTAGTCTTCGACAAAGTGTTTTAAGTTTAGGGTTCTGTTCAAACGAAGGGCCTGCCTTGGACCTCTTACTATTTGGACCAAATTGGCTAGACTCCTAGGACTTTCAAAACTTCCTGCCCGTTCCTGGTTACAGATAGACTTTTGGAATTAACTCCAACCGCAATATTTTTCCTTAAATTGGGTTTCTTTGAAGCGATTTATCGAAGATTCAGGAGCATATTTAATTCAGGCCTTCTTTAGAGTCCTTAATGGCGGCGTCCAGGACCTTCAAAGTTACCAAACTAAACAGATAAGTCTTTAAAATTGATTAATTGTCTCCGTGATTCTTTATCGAAGGAGCAGCTTCAGATGCGGTCCTCAGCCCAGAGCTCTACTCAATCAGAGGAGCCTCTTTAGACCTTTAGCGCAATGGGACAAACTGAGTAAGTATTTAAAGTTACGGCCTTTTATTTTCGCCACTTTTACAATCAATTTAGAATAATCGCGTCGATATAATCGACAAACCAGGAGACCCTCGTATAGACGCCAGGACTGTTCTCTTCGCCACAACCATCACCCCATGAGGTAATACCTTCGATTACACCATCGACAGCGAAAGGTCCACCAGAATCACCCTATCCACAAACAAAACAATTACCAGAAATTCATCGATAAAATTCCAAATTTACTTGGCATGTATCTTTACCGCCCTGATAAATTCCAGCACAGAACATTCGGTCATTGATGTTACCTTGATTATAAACCAATTCGCAGGTATTTTGCGTTAATGTCGGCAATTCAACCATTTGTAATTGGCGCGGCGATTGGCCACCCTGCGATAGTCGACCCCAACCGGTAGCTTGCCCTGTCATATTATCAACCGAGTTGTTTCCAATATTCTGTTCCGGCAACTTGATCGGGGCTATTGTTTTGTTATTTAAGGGTAGTAAATCGTCTATTTCGACCAAACCAATATCGAAATCGTGCGTAACAAAATTATAATCAGGATGTGGGAATATATCGGTGATATTTCGTAGAATGCCACCCGTATCAACCATTGAAGATCCAGCTCGGATACTTAACTCTTCAATATTGAACCTGAAATTTGATTAAAGTTCAAGATAAGAGTTTATCGCGAATTGTTTTATTGTACCCGGCAAGACAATGAGCTGCTGTTAAGATGTAACGTTCATTGATTATAGAACCACCACAATGATGAGTGCTATTGACACGTATTGATACTTGATAAGGGTAGTCTTTGATAGTTACATTTTGACCCCCAATTATCCGGGGTCGGGGTGGTTCCAAGAGGCTTCCAGCCAAGGATTTTACTGTGATAATCACATCCAAAAATAGTGGAATATTTTGAGATAATTAACTTACTCAGTATTGTGAAAATTATAAATATTGCACAATAAATTCTCATTTTAATTCAATTAGATCAAACGAAATCTACCACCGTGTACACTCAATTATCAAAAATATATCAATAGATACTCGAATTGTGATAATTTAAGTATCGGAATAACGTTATCGATAACAGTTCAGTTATTGTTTTGTCATTTCATTGATTTTTATCGCGATCCGGTGCCCGAAAATTGTAATTTTTATTATTCGATAAATCCTTTGACTTCAAAGATATCGCCAAAAATCAAAGAGCATTAGACAGAGAATTTCCAGCAGAATTTAACAACGTTTCCCGGTTGGGAAAATTCTAATCGAATTGCTAGTTTCAGAGGAAAATCTGGAATTATGCTAATTACTATTCTCGATCCGATGCCTGGAAAGGGTCAGTTTTTATCAGTTGATATCTCGCTTGTATTGAAAGATATCGCCAAAAATTAGACAGCATCTGGAAGAGCATGCCAAATAGCATCTAATCGTATGTTTTATTTTGGGAAATTCTAATGAAATTGATAGTTCCAGAGGAAAATCTGGCAGTATGTTAATTACTATTCTCGAAACGATGCCTGGAAAGGGTCAATTTTTATCAGTTGATAACTCGCTTGTCTTCAAAGATAACGCCAAAAATTAAACAGCATCAGAAAGAGCATTTCAAGCAGTATTTAACAACATTTTCATTTAGGGAAATTCTAATTAGATCGCGAGTTACAGACGAAAATCTCGGTGTATGTTAATTTCTATCTGTCATTTAATATCTGAAAAAATGCTCATTTTTATCAAAGGATAACTCGCTAGTCTTCAACGATAACGTCAAAAATCTAAAATCATTAGAAAGGGAATTTCAAACAGTATCAAACATCGCTTCTCGATTTAAAAAATTCTAATTGAACTGTGAGTTCTAGAGGAAAATCCGAAAGTATGTTAATTTCGCTCTCCAATCTAATGTCCGGAAGAATGCCCATGTTTATTGGCCGATAACTCGCTTGTCTTTTGAGTAATCGCCAAATATCAAACAGCATTAGAAAGAGCAATCCAAGCATCATCTGGAAACGTTTTCTTCTTTTGAAAAATTCAAATTAAAGTGGCAATTCTAGTAAAAAATCTCGAAACATGGTGATTTCTATCTTTGAACCAATATCCGAAAAATATCAATATTTATAAACCGATATCCCACGTGTCTTCAAACATATCGCCAAAAATCACACGACACTAGGAGGAGCATCTCAAACAGCATTAAACAACGTTTTCGTCCAGGAAAATTCTAATTCAATTACAAGTTCTAAAGGAAAATTTCAGAGCGTCTTGATTTCAATCTTTGATCCAACGCCCGGATATGTCAATTTTTATCGATCGATAACGGGCTCGTCTTCAAAGATAACGCCAAAAATCGAAAATCATTAGAAAGGGAATTTGAAACAGCATCAAACATCGCTTCTCGGTTTGGAAAATTCCAATTAAACTGTGAGTTCTAGAGGAAAATCTGAGAGTGTATTATTTCGTCCTACAATCCAGTGTCCGAAAATTGCTCATGTTTATTGACCGATAACTCGCTTGTCTTTCAAGAAATTGCCAAAAATCGGACAGTATTAGAAAGAGCAATCCAAGCGTCATCTAATAACGTTTTTTTTTTGGAAATTCAAACTAATTTGCAAATTCTAGAGGAAAATCTCGGAGCACGCGTTTTCCAATAATTTCCCCACTGTATATAGCAAATTAGAAACAATTCCCAAATTTGATAAGAATTTTCTGCTTCCAAAAACTGAAAAGAAAATTAATGATTTCTTTCACATGATGCATTGTTTTGTAGTTGCCAGTTCTGTAGATTAAAATAAGAGTCGATTATAACAGAAAATGGAAACTTATTCAATATAAATTTATCAAATTATTAACGTTTACAAGGTTTACAGTTTTGATAAAAATTTGAAAGGAAACAAGATAACTTCCACAGTTTTGCTCTATATTACTAACAAAGATTGGTTTATTATATTTAATAGAAAATTCTAGAATTAAAGATGAGAAATTGGTAAGCGATTTATTAATTTTATGAGATTTATATCGGCAAATTATTGTTTTAGGTCTCCAAATTATTGCGTTGTAATATTTTTGATTTCTTGTTCAAGATTATCGTTACAATATTGCACTTCTGTCCGTCCAGATTTTGTTTATCACTAATTTTCCAAAAGATTTTCACTTTTTTCCAGCAACAATGGTACCGTTGGAAAGATAATGAAATAATCTATAAATTGCAATACACTTTATACAAAAAAAATTAATTTTAACAGNGAGGGAGTCTTCGGTGCATCGAAAGGGCCATAACAGAATCATGATAATAATAACAAATAATAATAATGGTTATAATTATAATAATAACAATAATAATAATGGTCAAATAATGATAATAATAGTACGGGGTGATTTTTGCAAGTCCAGAGCACAAAACAGCAGCAACCACTAATATCTTCATTTTCAATTATTTAAAAGTAATAATGATAATTTATAATTAATTGTCTTCTTTGAAAAGCGCCCTTTAAATTGCTTTTCAAAACTGATTGTTAATAAATTACATAGTTTACTCAGTAATTAAATGCACATACAAGTCTAATAATGAAGTTTTAAATAAAAATAATAATAATAATGAAAATAATAAACCTGTCAACTTGACGTGTATTAATAGTTGTTAAAAGGAAGATATAGGTGATTGCAGTTATTCCATTTAAAACAAAAATTTTATGTATAAATACGTTTATTTAAAATTACATTTGTATAAAAAAGTATAATAATAATAATAATAGTAATAATAATATAATAAGATGATAATAATAGAGATAATACGTGCGATCCCCAAACAAGAGACCATGCAGATGGTTCTACGTGCCGGGGTACGAGTGCATCAAACGTGTGCACGACTTCTATAAAATTTTCAAAATTCTGGCTAGAGGCTTACTGAACTCGCATGCACTCTGTACTGGGCGAGTGGACGCGCCGGACGTGGACATGTTCATACTATGGACTGTCGTCGATAAACGTTTAAATACAGCGTGATTCAGGACGATTGGCCAAAAAACTACAAGGACACTTTAAATCGAATGTATTTTTAAATTTGTGGTTGAAATCGGCTTACCGTCTAAAGCTAACAGTTTGCACAAATGTTAACCTTTTAATAGCTTCTTATAAAATTGTAAACTACTAATAAATCGATATAATCACTCAAAAATGTTGTTTATATCAATTAGGGCTTTTTAAATAACTTTGTTGGCTTATCGTTTTAAATCACTCTGTATAGAGATACGTAGAGAATGTATGTACACCCTTATTTTTGAAGGAAGAGACGATCCTAATCTCGATCCTTATTGTCGGGGATTAATTCGTTTGACTATAATAGATAAATATAGGATTTATGATCTAACTACTACTAATGTTTTGAAGCTTTTACTTTAGGATAAGGTTCGTATAGCAGATAGAAACAGCGGTTGAGATAAAGATCTCCCCTTTATTATAGAATATGGGTGGTAATCAAAATGAAGCAGAGTAGTTAGAGTCCAGAGTATGGTTGTGTCGACCCTCGTGTCCCTCGAACGCCCCGACAAATGACCAACCTTGTTCTGGGGTTACACAAAATATATACGATGTTGGATTTATAGTGTAGCCCCAGAGTGGCGGCTCTCATTATACCTACTTGGGTATTTCTGATGTTGGGCGGTTGCGCCGCCCCCTCCGGAAGTATTGTCCAAGTCCTCCGGATACGGATTGAGGTTAGCGCTCACCGACGTCTTGCCTTTGTTCTTTAAGACACTCACACTGATGTGATCATGGTCAGCGTGCGCGTCCAGTCCGTTGGCCGCGTCTACTAGCGGATTTTCGACAATGGCATTGCCTAGCCCGTAGTCAAATGAGGCAGACGTATTGTCCGAAGCTGAAACCGGCTTAACTGAAATGAGGTCCACCGATCTGAGGCTACGATTAACAAGGCGAAAAGAAACAACCAAGGAAATAGTACTGTACACAAGTTTTCAACTGTAGAGAAAGCGCTCTCACCCGGAATTACCGGCACGCCGAACTCTGGAAACCGTAAGGAGGTGACGAGCGTCTCTTCTACGGACGTGTTAGAGCCAAAGGCGGTGCTGTTGGTGGTCGTGCCCGTGCCAGTGCCAATGGCCGTGCCAATGATTGTGCCTTTGTTGCTGTCTGTGCGGTGCGTGCGGAAAGTGCCGTGCGTTGTAGTGGGATACAAAAAGTATGGGTTTAGGTTTGTGAAAGGTGACCAAAAATTTCTAAAAAATCTCTGGTCGGGATCTAGCGGGGATTGTGCGGGCGTTGGGCTAGGAATGGGTGGAAGAATGTCTGAAACAAAGTTTTTAATAGAAGAACCGTTGGATCATTTATTCTTTTCATTTTTAAAATTGACTTGTTAAAAATGTTCCATGCATATTTATAAATAAATTTCATTTTATTTAATAGATTTTTTTTAGAAAAACAAAAACGGTTCTTCTTTGCATGCAACAAACATTCAATCGTTCTTCCATCATCAATAAAACTTTCATCTTCGATAACATTCTTTTTAAAAGAGTGTTTTGTCCTCATAAAATGTTCAATGGATAAATTTCAAACAGTTACTACACATCTTTCCTTCCATTCATACTTAGATAAAATTGTATCATTCACACTTTAATGTGGAATTAAACCAACAGTATCTGTGATCGTGCAGGCAAATCGGATTCAAATATTGGAATAGACTGATCAGATTGTTGGATTTTATAAAGAATGGAACATAGCAGCTGAACAAGACTCAAGGATAATTAAAGGATATGGAATTACATTTACTTACCGACGCACGGATTATGATTCACCATGCTGAAAATACGATCGCATCTTTTCTTCATATGATTATTTGGACATATACAGCCGAACATTGGTGAACGTCTCAAATTCATCCATGATTCATGACATAGATTTCTACAATATAATTCCAATATTCAGACGACGTTTTGATTGTTTATTTTACGTACGCCTCCACCGCGTTATTATTATTTCATTCGATATAGTTTTTCAAGAATTTTATAAACGCGATAAAGCGCCGCCACCAAATCAATGCGATAATTAACGTTCTACTTACCTGTCGTCCATACGACATTTGTTATCTCGCACCTTGCAGTTCGATTTGAAATCCTCGTATAATTTGATACATTTGCGTTCCTGTTGGCATACGGATAATGCATGATTGCACGTTGGCAGCGCGTCCACCGGGTAAGGATCTTTCTCTAAAACAAATAACTAACATCATCCCCAGAAGACCCTAGAATAACCGCTGCATGCTACCGGAACACGGATAACCATCATAAAATACAGGAAACAACACCACGCGAGCTTCCCACCACACTTAATACATATTGTTATATTCATTTGGGCCAGTAAACAGTTATCAGGCCATTGTTATACTGTTTCTATTGTTAAGTAAATAAACAATAAACATTAATTGATAATAAAAGCTAATTAATTTATAATACTTGTATAATTATTTTTTTTTATAATTTCAATTAAGAACGGTTTTAATTGTGACTAGAATTTCGACTAGGCTAAAAATAACGAAAATCTAGTCAAAGTTTACGTTAACATATTGTAGAAAATGTTAAATCAACAATCACGAACGGAAGTAGAAAACAACGAAAGCATACATTCGAACAAGACGTCCAATTGCCTATTTCAATGCGACTGGACGATATTTATGGTGAACGGTTCTTGTCTGGATAGTACAAATTAAACACGATCCATAATATGGGGCCTATACTTCAACCTCAACCGATCCTTAGTAGTATCTCTATCGTTTTCTCTAACCGAAATCAACGAAAAGAAAATACAGAGAAAATACTGTCGAACTACACAATCGTATTGAACAAAACCATTCCGAATCGGAAACAATGGACGGAAATAAATTCAAACCAATTGCAATGTGTCAGTGATTGACAATTGATTTTGATCGAACAATTTATTCGATTGTATGATCTTGGAAACATTTCAACAAATTTCAATAGTAAACAACTATCGTGAAAAAAGGAATATAAGATGGAAAAAATATATCTCAAGAAAAACAGAAACTTGACAAAAATATTATATCAAGCCTTGATAGATGAGATTGTCTTTTGAAAAAAAAGTCATCCAACAAAACAAGCCACAAATGAATTGTAAAGAGTCACGACATATAATAACAAACATGTTCAAGACCAAAATACAAAATACATGCAAATATTCTAACGGAAAAGTACGGAAATGAAGATGAATTTTCAATTTATTCTAATCTCAGTATTTTAAAAGAATTTCCCCTTTAATCCCCATATAATCATCGTTATTTTTGTGTAGTCTCCCTTTCTGAAATCTCCTCTCAGCGATTTTTATTGCTTCAAAGCAATCTAACTCATTTAATTAGGATAACATTGCTGATATTATTAGTGGAAAAGTTTTCTATATAAATAGAATTGTTAGTTTTTTTCTGGAACAATCCACAATTCGCTTTTTCAAGTGACCAACAATATTAACTCGTCTTTCTTTATTTAAAAACTTTAATCCCTAAAGGCTAGATTTTAATAGAGAAAAGTTTATAAAATGATTGATTTGTTTTTCACGATACTATTCAAGAGTTACTTGCAACTTTAAAATTTATTCCAACTTAAAAAAAAAATAAAAATCATCTAGATTTTATAATACAGATACCAATAAATATCAAAATAAATTTAATCTGGCAAGTGGCAATTAAAATATAACATTAATTTTAAATTTAGACTGTTAAAGTTTCAGAGAAGTTGTATTACGAGTCAGAATGTGACTCCCGTATTGTGGATTATTTATTGTCCATCAAGATGTTAGAGTTTAGGTTGTGTCGGCCCTTTTAGAATTATTAATCTTATTAATTTTAACAAGTCCCTCGTGTTTACTCTAGAGTACTGTTTTGAATTAATGGAAAATAGTGGAAATTCATTTATCTAAGATCACCCCGCTAGACAGCTATATTGTCCATTTTGATTCAAATCATTTGTGAATAAAACATTTCGATTATTTTATCTGATCACCAGTTGAGACAATATTGCGTCGTTTATTGTAAAACAGACCCCACCTGGCAGCTTTCAAAGCCCTATAGTTATAAATCCGAAAAATATTCTAATAAATTGTAATGTTTAATGTGTTTGTGTTGTTCTTTAAAAATAATAATAATAATAATAATAAAAGAAAAAGTTCTCCCGTATGGTTTGGACGTGATAAAAAATTTACATATTAATATTTAAGGTTTTATAGTGAGAATTTACCTTTTTTCGTGACGAATACGCAGGGGTGATCGAAGAGGAAATCCCTGAAGGAATTGCACTCCGGATCCACATGAGGTTCTCGACACAAACATGTTGGCTTGAAGAATGGGAAGGCTTGGAGTGTACGAAGGGCCGCCTGGCATTTTGTTACAGTCACTGTTGAGCATGCAACTGAAAATAAATGAAAACAAAAATTCGATATATGAGAAAATAACAGAAAGTTAAGAGAGAAACTCGTAAAACATTTATAAACTTAACAGACTTTCAAATTTACAAAACATCAGTACAAGTTGTCGTTTGACAGTAACGCTGAATAATACAATAGGAGTTATTTCGGACGACTTAAAGGCGCTATTCTCAATTCGAATACAATAAATATCACTTGGTGACATTTGTTTTGAATGAAAACGTGAAATTTTCTAATTTGTTGAATTATTTAGAAAAATAAGTGCATCCAATTAGTATCAATAAATTATAATCAATTTTACTAATACGAAAAGTCCGTTATTCTGTCGGAAACCTTTATTATTGAATTATCGATCATAGTACGAGCTTTATAAATATTTTATAAAATGAACGGTTTCTAAATTATAGATGTATATGCTATTATTATACCTCAACTTACAACGAGAATATCCTTATCAAGTGCATGATAAACGTTTATGAAGTTCAGGTGGAAGTTTTTTCCACTGAAAACTTTTCAACTCACTTTTAAATGTTATATGCGATATTTTTAAATCTATTTTGTCCATTTTAGAGAGCTTTCACTGTACCAATCAAGACAATATAATTAATTTATGGATGATATTAAGACGATGAAACACTACTCTATTGCATCTACCCGATGGATATGTTGGTTATTTCTACCTGTCAAACATTATTAAGTAATGGCAATTATTATAAATTACTTAAAACTAAACTCCGCTTTTACCGTTAATCAAATTTCAATATTTGTTTAAAGTTTGTTCAAGTTTTAAAACTTCCAATAAAGATGAATTTTCCACTAATGCACCGTTGATGCCAATACGTGCGATATTCTGGAACTCGCACTAAAATTGTTATTAACAAAACGTTAACATAAATGCGAATATTGTTGAATTCATTAATTGGACATCTTTTACAATAAATGCCATTTCTTCTCGAATTTTAATGCTTGTTGGTAGGAACTATTAGATAACTTATTAGAGAAGTTCTTCCAAAGTGATAATTAGAATTCTCCCACAATTTGCGCGAAGAAAATGGGAAAATTCGCTGTATAGAAATAAATCGCTAAATTGTCCGTTTAATCGTTGTTCCACCATCGTATATAAGGGTTCTTTTAAGTGTTCCAACTGATTTTAATGTCAAAGTTATTTCAATTGTAAAGTTAGATTTTCGACTTTTTTTTAAATAATTTCGTAAAAAACAAAGAATCTAAAACGGAGCGGGATCAAATCTTGCGTTTACCTTCCGGTTATGTTGGAAGTACGTTTGCCGTGTTTCAATATTGAAATTTTTTCGTATTTACTTGAATCTTTTTAATTATTAAATTCGAACCGCAAATCATTGATATTTTATGTAGAATTCACGAATTAATGTTAACGAAAATGAAGTTGAAGGGAAATTAGGAAAATCGCTTATTTCTTATGAAACTTAATCCGGTTTCCTATACCAAAAATTTTTTCTCCCTTTATTTATTCAATAATTACTCTTTCAGTTTCGGTACGGTATTCGATTATATGATTTTTATATAAAAAGCTCGAATACTGTTTTTAATAAGACCATTATCGTAAAACATTTCAGCGGGAGTAGATAAAATTACCGTTGATTCAAATGAGATTAAACAACAATAAAAATAAGGATTTCTTGGGGGAATTGTTGCGGATAAATGAGAATATTTTTTTACGGATTCACTGAACAGAGATTTTCATTATGTGGTTCACATAATTCAATGTATTTTAGTTGTATCTTCGATTCTCTCTATACGAGATTTAGTTATCTTGCTACGGTTTTGTTTGTAACCGAGTTTACTTTATGTTTAGTTTCTGTAAGAGGAATGTGATTCGTTTTTTATTTTTTTAGTGACACTGTTAAAGGTAGATTCGACTTGGTGATCGTACCAAAGTTAACTTAATAGCATTAGAGTTGTTTATCGTTTCGGTCAATTCGCTTATCAACAACGTAGTCGAAAAGCAGGATTACAGAGGAAATATAATCACGATAAGCACATGTGCGTTAGGTAGTTTTGTACATAGAAGTTGATGACAAGATGTGGTAAAAGTATATAGCAGGACGGTATGAGGGTAAAAAAAAATTGTTGACTCATCATGGAGACACCAAGACGAACTATTTAAACAATGGAGTTTGGAGTAGGTGGAGGCGACACGCTCAAGTCGCTAGAACAGTGCAGACCAGAACGCTTTTATAAATTATTCAAGGTGCTGTATTGATCCAGAGTTCCACTGCGCTCTTTTCCCGTATATAAGTGACTATTTCGTTCTTTAGATATTTTTGATACGCGTCCTTCGCTATTCGCCTAAATCCATGACCTAACCGAACAAAGTACAACTTCGTACTCTGATTATCTCCAATGTTACTATCTACAGTATTTCCGATCTTTTGCCAAAGTTGTTACATTTACGACAATAATACCGAAAATGGGACGGCGTTTATACAACTAGGTTGAATGTAATTTTTACTAACATAAAACATTCCGACAATCCCGTTTCCTAGTGTTAATAGATGAATATTCAAATGTGAAAACCGCGAGTTGAATTTAAAACACCAGGTCATTTTCCAATTTAATACAACGTAAACTATGCAAGCGCAACCTCAAAATTGCCGTATCTTACGTCTGTTTTTTGAATTTTAAAACAATCCCAGAAAACATACGAGTCGGCAAATTCTATTTAATTTCCATTAAATTATCTTTTATCAACAAATAAATCGATTTGAATCACACAAATTGTATGATGTCCACCCGATTTTCTAACGTCAAATTTTATTTGAATACAGCAAAAAGAATGCTGCACTATCGTGAAAAACCCTTTTAAACTATTGATTCGCTAGCTCGTATCTTTTGAATGGTTCGTTGGATTTCCAGGTGGAACATTGGGATTTTCATGAAAATAGAAAATGATCCAGACTTTAACGAAACAATTCAATTTTTTTTATTATATTTCATTCTCAATATTTATGTCAAATCTATGCTAGATAAGATATCTCTATTCCATTCCAACTGTATGCATATGGAATCTAAACATTGATTCTCAACTTATATGTAACACAACAACGAGAAGTGCTGAGTAAATGAATAACACTAATGCTTACAGTTAATTTAAAGTTTGTTCAAAGAACACATTTGGTAAATTATGACGTTGAAGTTTCTTGTTGAAAACTGAAAATAGAAGTGTCTTTTTCTATAATTTGTTGAATTAACAATTGCACATTTTTGATTAAAATTTTACGCAAATATTTTGAATAAAATCAAGGTATCTGCCGTTTTGTAAATTGTAAACATAAATAACACAAAACAAGATGAAAATAAGGGTAAATAAAAGTGACGGATTTTCATCGTAGATTTGATAAAACAGACACGTTCGTATTTTAGTTGTTTTTCCATAATTTGACTTCAAAGAGGACAATAGCATATGTCTACTCCAATTATATTCAATAAACAATAACGTAGAAATAATAAAACAACATTTTTTTATTGAAAATATGGAGTATCGGCATAAACGAGACGGTTATTGTCGTCGCAACTTTCACTTCAATTTAAACAATCTGTAAACAGACGAGTTTAGATTTATTATTAAATTTTTTCTATCCACCCCAATGTCAAATGTTAGTGTTGTTTGCTTGTTGTGTCTTTTGTTCGTCTCATGTTTATGTTTCATTACAATTAAGATAAAATGGAAATTTTCAATTGGTCTTCATCTCGATTGTAAACTCTTTGTTTCTTTATTAACTATAGCTGGTACGTTGCGATTTTTTCGTGCGATAATTTATTTGACTAAAAAAAACCGAAAGTTTTAATTGTATTTTAAATTAATTGGCCTGAAGAAATTTTCTTAAGGACCAACAATAATCTTCTTTTATACTAGCTGGGAGCAGTATACAGTAAAAAGAAGACGATGAAGAACAAATGGAATAAAACGAAAGCAAGAACCGAAATAGCCGACAAGGTTCGTTGTTCATTTTTATAAAACAAAAGAATTTATTTAATGTCTTTAATGTATAATAAATCTGGCTTTCTCCGTTCTATATTACGATTATTCTTTTAAAAACTAACAAATGTCTGGTAAACTAATCAGATTTGTTATAGTTTTTGTTCAACGATATACGAATTGGAAGCTGTCTTACTCATTAAAATTATGTTTTATACCCAAACATGTCATACAGGAGAACTAATGGTAATCTTTAACGAAGTTTTTATCTTTATCTCAGGTTTCTTGTTTGTGACAGCTCTTTATCTTTGTTTCTGGAACTTGTACGTTCGGTTTTTGTGCAACATTAGCAACTAAACTTCTAAATACACGGTGACTGTCGCGAATTCAGCACGTAGCGGCTTTCCAAAACGATAAAAATCGACGATCCCATAGATTAATAATCTGATTATTGTTTTGTTAGTTTTTATCTAAAATCTTTAAACTCATGTATTCGGTTTCGCTCTCTGTTAATGATTTGCCGCAACAGTAAGTACGGCTTATATTCTAATGTGGAATTTTATCGTTCGTTCCTCTTAAATTCGATACTATTATCCGTATTATAAACCAATTAAGAATCATTGAAACACTTGAGTGTATGATGATTGGTTCGATTTTTCTTTATAAAATTATTAGCGTTGGAAATATGGTTTTCAATTTCGTCTTGCACGGTTCACAGCTGGATCCATTATAATATCGAGTGGAATGCGTAAATATTTTATTAACTATCTATATAGCCGCTGTCAAATGTTTGACGTTTGTCCTTATCATAGTATGTATAAAGTCGAATATGTTGTAGGATGTATTCTAAAATTTATTATTTGTTTAGATGATTTGATCAGAAATGTTTGCTTCATCAAAAATACACACACATACTCTCATAGTCCGTTTATATACCAAACATTTTCTAAATTTATTTCTTGAATTTATAAATTATTATTTGATCAAAAATGTACAGCTTACGCATAATAATTAGCGAATAATTTACTTATACCACGTGGATAATTCAAAGTATATAATTTAAAAATATTAGCTTGTATTGGAAAATATTTGGACCCCGTAGCTCACCGCGAAGCTACTCGAAACCCCTTAAGAATAATATTGTTAGTTAATTCAGTTTATACGCGGATTATTTAAAGATAAGCCGTATTAATTAGTGTGCGATTCGGAAAATATTCTGAGAACTTGTGGGAATAATTTAGCAAAAGTTGACTCAACCAATTTCATAATAAAACCAGTAAGTGACTCGAAAATTCTTGACTTTCGATGAGCTACGAGATCCTGGGAGTCGTCGACAAATCCGCAAAATTCCGAATTGTTCAACAAATAGGATTTATCTCCAAATTTAATGGTCTAGCTGGTATTTAATAGTTTCTATATTTTATCATACAGATCTAATATTGTAGTATAAAAGTGGAAATTCGATTTACTTTTTGATACAATAATAATAACAGTGAAATTCCCGCCCCTATTTCACTGATCCGTATATTTCAGTCGTTTCATGTCAGATGCTTCGTGCATTCTAATCATAACATGAATTACAAGATTGCGACATTTGGTCGATTCTAACAAGAACAATAAGGACAATACCAAACTAGAATAATTTATACATTTACTTTTGTTTTAAAACTGAATAAAGTGATTATAGTCCATTTTATTCCACAATAGTTACAACAACCATTACGGTTTTAAAGATTTCCGTTTCACGACTTTACACAATGTTGTTATTGTTGTTTTTTTGTTTGTTTAGCTTACAGCATGATTATATTAAAATACTTATCTTCTAGATATGAATACTAAAGTTTACCATTTCAATTTCGGTTGAAATAATCGAAATTAACAAAGTTAAAGCTTATTAAGTCATGATTTCCGCTTTTAACATGACGTTTAAATCCTTTTTTGTTATTATTAATAAACGAAATTATTTCTATAAATCATTTACAGTTTATAATAAATATAGAAAAACGCTTAAAGCAATTCGATTGTTGTTAATTCACGAACACGACTCATCTTCTAAACTTATTATTTCAGTTTTAAATGAATTCATTTGAAATATACCCGAAAGCTATGCATCTAGTGATTAATATTAAATTAACTTGCAATTAAATTACTCTACTATTGTTGTAAAGAATTTATAAAAACTTAAATCTTCAATAGTTGAATATTGGTATTTTGTATAATTCAAATTTAGTCCCATTGTAGAGATTTTATGAAAACATCCATCTTCTTAAAGCAACATGGGAAATGATAAATTAGTTGTATAATATGAAATTCTATTACTATATAGATAATGGAAGCAACATCAAAATAAGAGGAGACAGATTCAGTAAATTTATTACGAAATAAATGAGCGGAAATTTTATATTTTTGCCGAAATTCCATCAGCAACACGTCGACATCCGATCGAGTTAATTAGTCGTATTCACATATAAAATTCGTCAAAAATCTGTAATTTTTGACTTCTTTTGATGCATTTCTATGGAATCTTTGTAAATTTACTTTTACAAAAATATTCGCCCAAAGATTGTGCTTATTTTTTTGTCAACATTTATATGACGCAAAATCAATACGAATATATTTACTTAGGAAAAGGGTAAGTGTTTCTATTTCAAACAAACTCAAACAACTCATAACTATATACATATATGTATAATGTAGACGATGGGATATGCATTTTTTATAACAATATCGTCATTTGGGCCAAGTGCTGACGTCAAATTTTGCAAATCACTGTAACGACATTGAAATTCACCCTCTATGGCATTATCCTCGATAAGCGTTTCACGTCAACTTTGAATATAAAAAAAAATGGCATAAATGGCAAAAGAAATCGAATGGAATTGACGTTTCTTTTACACGTTCAGTTTACGTCAATAACATCAACAATCGAATGAAACCTGTTGTAACAACTATTCGGTATAATTAATCAAATCTTTAACAATTCAACCACTATAACGAATCTACAAATTCAATTAAACATAAGTTTCTAACAACAATCGAAAATCAACAAAAATCTACTATAATTATCGGTATTGCTATCGTTACAGTTGTATTACATAGAATTATAAGTGGTCAACATAGGCAAGTTTCTGTGTAATAATTGGCCACGGTCTCTAAGGATTAATTTCGGTAACTACCAATTTCTTAAACAGTTTATCCTTTAGGGGGCAATTTCAAATAATACGTTAGTCAAGTCTCTGTGTAGATTTTGATTTCTATTCGTTTATGTATCGATTTTCTTCAACACTATTGCTAAATCCATATATGATAATTAGATTAGATGAATTACCGGATATTTCAGAAACTGAAATATTAACTCATCTATTATTAAACTATAGAATAATCTCAATTTGGATTTGAATCGATAAGATTTTATTTATAATTTCGTCTCAAATTGAATAAGAGAGGTAAAATGGTCAACTGGAGCGTTTTAACTCGTATAGAGTTGAATAGGAAAGTAATTATCGATTGAAAACAGTAAAACCACGAAGTCATCCAATTGAATATTATAATGGGCTTTCGATCCATTGAACGGAATCCGTATATTTGGTTAGCTAAGATAAATTTACTAATAATTATTTAACTTAGCCCAATTAAATTGGAGAAAAATTAATGAACGAGTCATTTAAGTAAATCTTTTAAGGTTTGAATTTTGTACTAAAGTGGATATAATCGATACAAGGTGGAATTTATTTAAAAATAAACTAGTTTATATACGGCGCTGTTGATGCATAATTCATTCAAATTTAATGTAAACTCGGACAGTTCAATTAAATCGTTCAATTTTTAACTAAACATTTTCCAATAGTTGAATCGATTTTACAATACTAATAAAATTTGTTCGTTTTTCGTCATTATAATTTACAGATAAGGATTTCGTTTCGATGCATTTTTGATAGTCTGTTAAGCTAGAGATTCCTGTCGACGTAGTTAAAGTGTAATTTTTCATGAAAAGAATCAGGAAAATTTGTCACACAATATGAAATAGGGAGACTATTCGACGTCTTTCATGTTCTGTTCAAGCAATTACATACACGTCTATCGATCTTGCCGTATGCCCAACTCTTTTATTATTACTTGCACTATTATAGGGTAAAGTCATAAATTCCACCTAGCAACATTAATGTTTTTCCAATTATATTTCCTATTGTTGACATTATTTTTATATCGTCTATTTGCAACATTGTTTCAAAGTTCGTTGTTGAAATGCTTGATTATTAGAATGATCGCGACCACTTTTGAGGATTTATTCAAAGGCTTTATTTTTATTGTTATTGTTAATAATATTCCAGGCATGATTGAAATTTTCATTATTACATTGTAGTTACTGAAAGACTAAAAAAACTATTTTTCCGTCTTGTTTCTTTCTTTCCCCACTTTAAACAAAAGATCTGAATCCTTTAAAGTTGGAGGCTCTCGTTGAAGCTTTGAATACCTGAATTTGTGGATTTTAAAAAGAAGACCGCCGCTTCATCCTCCTTTTATCTTTGTTCAATATTTCTTTTGTCAAAGTCAATAAGCATTTTCGTTTTAGAACAAATGCTCTAATCATTTATAGAGGTTGTATACGATTAGTTAAATAATAAATGAGTTAAAGACGGATTTTCTCAACAAAAACGGATCTGTTCTAATCAATTTAATTAATCGACTGATCAAATATAAATAAAATATAAATCGAATAATTTATTGTAGTTAACTAGTATGATCTGTTCTTATACAAGAACAATGTTATTGATAATACTAGCTGGCAATTCAACGAAAATCTTTACAATCTCCTGAAAACTCCCCTGGTGATAATCTTATCTTGGATGTAATATATTGGTATATTTCTACTGGTAGAAAAATAGAGAATTTTCAACTTTGGAAAATCGCCGAAAAAGACAAAAATAATACCTCGTTTTTTTTAAGTGGCCAACATTGTAGCCACTTAGAAAATTATTGTTGAATATGACAATGGCAGAGATAAAATGATGTTATTTGTTCAAATAATTCTCAAAAGGGCAGGCGGAAAACCGACAAAAAAAACAAACTAACAGAAGCTTAGTCATGAATTATGGTCGATGATTCAACATCGAATAGATACAATAAGATTACTCAATTATTACAAATGACTCTAATATTTGGTTGATAATTGTTGAAACTGTCGGTTTTTTTTCTTATATTCCCGAACGAATTAAGAATATTTACGTTTTGTTTCAAGGTTTTTGTATCAACAAAAATAACTAGATAAAGGTAAAGTTTGAGGCTTCCAAAATGGGATATATTGATTCGGTAGAAATCCAGGAATTATCTAAATATTTTCGTTACAATGTTTTTATTATTTGATATAACATGATTGTCGGAAAATTTTGATTACTTAAAATTTAATTGTTTGTTGACCCGCTTAACGATAGGACTGTGTGTAATTGGGAACGATCAATAGTCGACAACTTTGAGACGAAATTCTATTTAGTAACGAGAAAAAACGCCGACGAAAATCCTCATTGTTTGTTCATATAATTACGTTACGAAACCTGGAAAGTTTTATTGGAATATATTATGAAATAAATCTATTAGAAAAAGAATGAGTTAAATTGAACGACACATTGGAAGTGAGTCGTAAAATAGCTTATAAAGCTATCGATATTTGAGGGGTGAAATACTACTAAACTTCTTTATATAGAAAAAGAACTGAACAGATAATAAAAACTAGTTAGGAAATGATGTGAAATGATGGTTTTGAAATTTAATAAAACTTTTTTTGCAATGTTGAAAAGATTCTGGTTTGTATTAATTAACGGTCGATTTATTGGTGGAATAACTAGAATATTTTATGTTATATTGAACTTGTCTATTGAATCAAGAAATTACGAATCCGAAATGTTCGAAAATAAATCAGTTAGAAACATTTTCTCTCTTTGATTCGATTTCGCAAGTTACGCGTATCGAAGTAGTCACACCACATTAGGTTACATAATACATGATAAGACCCTTGGCATGGAAGCGATTGTTATCGCTTTTTCGTTCAAAAGCCACGGAGCCTTCTACACATACATATACAACACTACTTATATATTTCTACATATATACACGTGTACATATAAATATACAATTGCGCCACTCCATAAGGGGGCGACATCGACCCAGCCTACATATAAAGCTAAGTAATACCCTCATCGTAGAACTTATCGACCCTTTTTACCCTTCTTTATATACACACACACGTCTCGACTTTATGGAAAATGTTTGTTTTCCTTTAACGACATTTTTAATTATTATAGAACAGAAACCTGCTGTTTATAACAAGATCCTTCAATATTCTCACCTAAATGAAAATTAAGAAAATCTCTATAAAACGAGTAAAATCAACAATTTCAGCGTTTTCTACAATAATTTCGGGTTAATTGAATTAAATATAAACAATTGATTTAAACAAATTGCATATTTAATTATTGAAGAAAACGGAACAAAAACGATAAATCATATTCAAATTCAAATTTCCTACATTTTCTTCAATAACAACAATCTTAATCTAATTGTATTCCAATCAATATCTCCCAACTGTTTCGATACAGATCGATTTTTAATTAAACCAAATTTACTGTAATCGAAGAATCTATTAAACGACCGCAATAGATTCGATAAAAAAGCCTTTAAAGTACTCGATAAATTATTCTTCAATCCTTTTTTCGACAAATTCAACCACTTTATTACATAAACTATTCAAGCAAATGTCGGTATTTTAGCTGTTTATTTAAATAAATGATGACACCGAATTTATACAATGATAACAATAGAATACGTGGTTGTTCGTTTGTTTGTATTTTTTTTTTGAATAAATTGAAATCACAATATTTTACACACAGGGCGATTTAAAAGTTTTATTATAACATATAATGAAGAACGTAGCCAAAAATCCACTAGGAATAAAGTATTTCAAACCACGTAACTTTCTAAAACTCCAATGTGACACTTAAATTAAGAAGAGATGTTTGAAAAGCTTAAAGTATTTGTTAAGTTTGAACTTTATTGGGTGCACATTATTATAACATTGTATAATATTTGTATTCTAACCTATTCGAGGATTCTCCTATACAAAAGTATTTTAATTTAATACGACCCTTTTCTATTTACAGACAAAATCCCATCGTAGATAAATATTTAACGTGTTGTCTGTTTACAAAATGGTTGACACGGGAATTCCGTATATACTAAAAATAAAAATAAATAGAAATAAGGGGAGAGCGGTCGAGGCAAAAGAATCGATAGAAAATTTATCAATGTTGAATATTAAAAAACAAAATTATATTTTCGAACAATTGAATCGAAAATTGAATTAACAACAAATTGCCACCCCGTATTCGATTATTACTTCGCTTATATTTACATTACAAATAAGTATTGTTAGAATAAATAAAAACAACCCCAACAATACCGATAAAACCTTGATATTCAAATAGTTATTTATGTTTAACTAGTAAATGATATGGTTCGAAAGAAAAATATCGATTATTATTGAATTATGGAGATGTTTGTGAGATTTTTGAGGCGATATAAACGATCTCCCGGCGCATCCGCCAAATTTTGTTAAAACAACTTGACTGGGTGTGCCGACGTTGTATTGAATTTAAATTTAAATCTAATATAATTTAATGATTTGTTTGTTTGAAGCCAAGGAAAATGGCAGGAATGTTAATGCAATTTCTGGTATTTTAATAGAAATAAAGTGACAGACGTCACGTCAAGTACTACTTTAAAGAAATTCGTACGATTATAGTCGGTGAACATGTTGCAATTCTGATTTACGATAATACCGCATTAATGTTGCATTGTATCATTTAATATTGTTATGTTGAAGGCTTTTTTCCCCTTAAACACATTTAAATGTGATGGAAAAATCGTTACGTTAAAATTGCTTGTTTCGATCTAATTCGTTGATAAGCTCCAATCTAGATGATTGTTGTTTGCAATTAGCATAAAAAATTGCCGGTTCTCTAAACCATCTTGGCAATGTTGTGTATTTAGTTGTATTTTCTTGTAGAACAAAGCTTTTGGATATTCTCTAATTAATGTAAATTTGTCTATCTTATATAATTCACTTTATGATAGAGAATTGGCTGAAATTAGAATAGTAGTCATTTGGTATTGATAGGTTGAATTTAACTGGTGCCCACATATTGTTTACAATAGAGATAATAATAGTGGAATCGTATTTGGCTTAGAGTTCGGTCATAAATTCCAAGTGAACTTACCTGTTTGGAACTTTGAATGTTAACGAAAAAGAAAAAAGAATGAAATGCACTATCAAGTTGGAATAAAAGAAGATGTATGGTAAAGGTTCGGAATTTATTTAAAATTCGAAAATACTCAAAATCTCATCGTGAAAATACCGTCTAGATCAATTTAAATTAAACTCTATATATGACGAAAATTCAACCATTCATTATTTAAATAATTCACATTAAAAGGGATTAAATTAACCGTGCATAGTTAGGATTAATGTGTTTGTAGAATACGAATAATGTGAATAAAATCCTCGTCTTTTGTATGTAAAAGTCTCTCCATAGATTCTTTGTTTAGATACTCTCTGGAAACATGTTGGATGATATTCAGAAAAAAAATTGTAAAACTTTCTCCAAGGCTTGTACATTCAATGTTAACATTGTTAAATATTAAAAGATTTTTAAATAAAACTAGGCCGCGTTGAAGAGAGCAAAATGAAATTGCTTGTCTACGTTTATAGAGAGAATCATTTCAGATGATAATCGACCTGCTGTCGTCTCATCATGAAGCAATTATTCCAATTACCGTTTTACAAGTTATGCCCCGCCTACGATTTGAACTCTTATCGGATAAAATTATTGCATCCAACCCTAGTTAGGATTTCCATCCACATTTTTTCACCCTAACCCATTTTTCCAATTTAAAAACGAAACTAACACTTTAATTTTATTTCCTTCTTTATAGTCGAATTGTTCGATAAACTTTTATAAAGATAACTCTATTCTTTTGTAGTTTTTACAATAAGTTTAAGCAATAAAAAAAAACACACACACTATATACGATGACAATTCAATCTTTTATCGTAATAAAAATAAAGTTTGCTTGTTGCGAAAATTGTCCCAATAACCCTTATTCGAACTTTTAATTTTCACAACTAACTTGAAAATCGACATGAATTACACGATTTTTCTTCTACAAGTTTTAGATGTCGAATCACCGATAACTAACCGAACAATTTCTATTTGCTTTCAAAGAATTAAAAAGTTGAAGAGTTTCTGACACAGTTTTTAATCCAACTCTATACAACTACAGATGTTTTAACAAGTCTTTAAACTTCTATTCATTAAACAGGAACATTCGATTTATATTTATTGACAGCAAAAAGGAGGAAACGCTACAGAACAACCGATACTTTCGTAAATACTCAAGTAAAGTGAAAAATAAACACTCCAAACACTATACTGATTATAATTCTGGAAGTTTAACCGTAGATTAGATAAAAGGAAAGTTTTCTCATATTGATCTTTTTGTCCCAAAAATATCAAATTAATTTAACACCTTGAGACACCCTTATAACCAATATTTATCTTGAGACGGATAAGTAACAACAAAATTGTTTTCCATCAGAATTTAACTAGATTTTAGCCTATATAGATGCACATTCGAATTTCCAGTCGACCGAAAATAAGACAATATTCAATTAATTATAAATTTAGTGTATTCTAGTGTTATCTGTGAATAACATCCGTACTCTTAAATGGAAAGTTTCCGTTCCCGAAACTTTAGTTCGATGATGAATGTTCTATGGAAGACCTTGTTTTTAGTAAATAAATAACCGATACACTATTTGTATTGTTGTTTCTTCTTTTCACAAGAAAATGGCACTTTTTCGATCAACTTATGATCACGAAAATTAGATTTCGACTCAAGTTTCTACAGCGAAACTTCCCATTCTTAACGTTATCCGTTATTTATCTAATTTTATTCAAATATCTATTCTGATTAATGTTAACGTCTTAAAAACGAATTTATTTGCTGCCGGATATTAGGAAAATAAGTGTAGTGATCAATTTTGTTTTACGAAAGTTGAATCGAAAAGCAATTGGTTAACAAGAATATTTTCGTACTGATTATAAATTCACACAAGAAATTTCCAAGTTTATTATAAATCGAATAACACTTTTATAAGTTGTTTTACTTATTGATTTTCTAAATAGAAAAACAAATTTTATCAGCCAAATTGAATAATTCAACTTCAGTATTAGTGAATTTTTTATTGTAATGTTTCTTTATTCAAAATGTTTTTCCATTTCCGTTCTTCCATTCTTTCAACGAAAAATATTCAATTACCATATGAATATTGATGATTTCTCCTTTAACTTTCCGAAATGTTCAAATTTCAAACAATAATATATCGAATCGTATTCTGGACAAAGTCATTGTCTCTATTTTATTCATTTAACCTACCCCAATTTGGTTTCGTTTAACCGTTACTGTTTTTATTTCGAATTGTTTGTTGAAACATCCATTTGGAAATTGTGAATTGCGTTAAATTGGCACAAAAAATTCGGTAGACTTATTTATACGTTTATAACCGGAATATTTGTCCCCATTCCGCGCTATATCTACCCTTTTGTTAACCTATCATCGCACATCAATTACATAAATGTTATTTTGATTTCAAGTTGTAATTTTACCGGTTGCAATCGATAATTGAACGAGAAATGTCAGGAAATTTGTTTATTAAATATAATTCCTATACATTTCACTATAAAATTAACACGTACATTTATTGAAACAATATCCGAACATTTCTACATGAATTGTGTTTAATCTATGAAATAAATTATATGTATTGATTCACGATTTAACGTTATCTGAATAAAATTATGTTTGCTACTGAAATATACAATTAAAATCAAACAAAATAGAAATAGTTTTGTTTATACAGAATGTCCGGTAATTACCGCAAGTTGCTCAACTCTAGGTTATAAACGGATAAATTTCTAGGTTATAAACGGATAAATTGTAGAATTCGTGCCAAAAAATTCGTTTAAAGTAATTAACTTGCGGTATTTATAAATGAAAATCGTCTTTATTGGACAGTCTGTAGAAGTTGTAAATGTTATTAAAATCCATAAAAGCTGAAAAACGCCACGCATATAGATTTCATTTATTTATACGTTATGAAATGTCACTCCAATCTGAAGTTTTAAAAGTATTATAAAGTATGTCGGAACTCACGCAACTAAATTATTATGTTTAGATATCGAGTCAATAGTATTCGATATTTTCAATATTAAATCAACGAATTTAGTAATTATTAAATATTAATAAATTCGATCGATTTGATTGAAATATGCAAAATTATTCGATTAGATTTGAATTTCAAATCAATCATCAATAAAAATATTCGATTTATTGTTTGATATTAGATTTGTAATCTTTACCGATTTTGTTGTCGATAGTTAGAGAATTTCCTAGAATTCTATAAAAGATCCGGATCTTTTATTCTGTTTGGTTAGCTATACGAGAATTATTCGACGATTCGTACGGAATGTTAGTTGAATATAAAAGCATCGTCTGCGACGAATTATAGAAATATTCTCCAATATTTTGCTTAACGATTCAATAAATAGCGAAGTGATAATTCAATTATACTCGAATTTTTATTTTAAATAAAGCAACCAAACATCTAGCCTAAAACAATATAATTCAACATCAGTATGAATTAATTTCCTAACAATGCATAGATAACACAGTTGGAAACTTATTGATTTTGTGTTATTAACATTATTTGTATCAACATTGCTAAAGCCCCATTTATAACCGACAAGATCCTGCGGCATCATTGGGGTTCTTCAGCTAAATCCCAACTTACTTAAATAGTTGTACAAAGTCTCGTACATCTTTACTTGAACAGCTTCTACCAAATCATTAATCAAACTATCTCCTCGTAACAGACGTTTTTTCTTCTAATTTAATCGTTCTTTTCGTTCGCTTATAATTATTTGAACAAATTATAACTTACCTAGTTCAGGACCACAGACTCGTGGTATAATTTCTAAAATAGCTGCACAGGAGGCGTCCTCGAAACACAATTGACGTGCCAATAGACAGTTCAATATTGCAATTGTATTCTTTATATTTGGACCTGGAAATATACAAATCATTATTTATAACGAAGATCGATAACGTCATTGATAAGCAATTTTTCATGAACGGCGCTCTTGTTATGAAGCAGATTCACACTAATGATTTGTTAACAAAACGCTATCCGTTACCAATTTACGTGGAATTATTTCAAATAATAAATTCTCCCTTTCATTTGATTATACCATCACGAAATATTAAAGATAATTTATTGAATTGCGATAAAATAAATGTTTAACTATATTTAGAAATTAGTATTTTTCCAATTAAACGCAAATAAACCGGAAAATCGCCCGACTAAATAATTAACAACTATAGCTATAATCAGTACATCAAATCTGATATTAATGGATTTTAATTCGAATTCCAAACTAATATTTACACACTTTCATTCAACTGAACACTTTTATAGAGTTAATTGAAAAACTGATTTGAATCTATTTACTGTAAAATTACCAAACTACGCTCTATTTTGTCGGCGCAATTTTTCTAAATCAATTCAAGATTCTAATGAAAGAATCCAGAATACGACCTAATGTCCCCATCGATTGTAGGTGTTTTCATCGTGTTTGTACTTGCGATTTATCCGTCTGGCGCTTCTTCAACTGTTAACCTTTGAAAGTTTACCGGCCGGAATCGGAAAAGTTTCGTCAACCTAAAATTTCTTTATCAATGATCCGCGACTATTAAATCTCAATTTGCCCCCTCGCCCCATCTCGCTCTGTTCATCGCTATTTTTATTTAACTTCAAAAAGAAATCGATCGAAGTTTTCGGTTGTGGGAATTGTTGAATTGTTGGTTTCTTCAAGTCTACAATTTTGTTATAAACAAATTTCATTATAGAATAGTTTGTTGTGTGGAAATTCCGTTAGATCTGGACTTAAATTGAGTTTAATACGAAATCATATTTTGATTTGATTTGTTCATTTATAAAGAAAACTGTTTATTGTAGTATTTGTCAATATTTTCGAGTGAAACAAATTGAATTCTCAATAAAATTAATGAACGGTTATTAATCATTATTTTCTTTGTTCTTTTTTTCTTTAAATATTTGTTTGATGTTATATTATATATAATGCAAACAAGTTTTCCATTTATATCCTCAAAAATCCTTTCAACTAAGAAATATTGTACAAAGGCTGACCGAAACGATGTTTCAACGTTTACAGTAGTTGTGTATGTGTGTATACATGTTCGGTTTGGCCTCTATTTCTATCATAGGTGGGTTTATTGCAAAGAACAGAACACAAACTAGCCTCTAGTAAAACTATAACGTTGCACTAAGAACACTACAACTAATCTATGTTGTATAAAATTTTGTTCTATTCCAATAAGCAGCCGTTGTTTTATTTTGTTATTTTTTTGGTTATTCAAATACTGCACCAACATCTATCAAACTAACTTAAATTGTCTGAATGAATTAATAATAAACTTCCTAATTTACAAACTACAATTTCTGTATTTCGTTGTAATAAATAAGCTAATTAAGATGGCTCAAAGACATTGGACAAATTTACATATAGTTGTGGCAATGATGGGATTCTGAATAAAATTCTGGCGAGTTCATTTTTATTAGCCAGTCTTTGAGATTCAAATTGTTTGAAGTTATCCTTTGTGAAAAATACGATGTTGAATAAGTTAAAGAAATATAGAAAGAATTCTAAGACAATAAAATTGATGGATTTCAACAATTCTATTGTGTAAAATTCTATAATTATTCAGAAAAATTTAAACATTTATATTTACATGATTGAAAATAATGTGTGTATATAGACTAGGTGTGGTGGTGATTACGTTACGTTTAAGGTTAATTAAAATAGGGGCAACTTATTTACGACGTTACTGTTCAAATACAAAGCTCCATTTGAAAGAAAACTTAGTAACAGGGTCGTTTGTTGTAACTAGCTGGATGGGATGTTCTTAGGAAAGCTTATGTTGGTTGTTCATTAATCATAACCAAGACCTGTGTCAGAATGATGCTTGTAATAGTTGACTAATTACCTTAGCATTTAACAAAATTGATCGCATTAAATCTGTTCAAATATCTATCAACAGTTATTTAAGAACATTTATCATGTAACTGAATCGAATATATAAATTTTATAACAATAAAAATGGTGGAGGCGCCGGGTAAATATCTATTTGTACTCGATTTTTCCGGATATTCCAAAGAAAATCATCGTAAATTTCATAATAGAAGTTGAAAATTTTCAGATGATCATTCAAAAGAGATTATTATTTCCATTTAAAGAATCTTAAAGGATATAAGTTAATGAGAATAACCCCATTAAGAGATGAACTATCTAAAACTTCATAATGACAGGAAATGAGTTAGTTTGGATCAAACTAGAGAGACTGGCAGGGGACGGTAATCTACCGGCCATTTAGACAGACCTCTTATCACAGCATGCGGCCTTCATTTATCATTTTCCAAAATATAGTCGAAGATAATGAGTATACATCATCATAACGTTTTATTTTCGATAATAATAATGGCAATAGATAAAATTCGGTTCGTATTCGAATTAATAATCAAAACTAAATTATTTCGCGTACATTCTATGGTTTATCGTCAGTAAATTTAGTCTTATGTTTAATTCAAAAATACGTTATTGAATATTTATGTTGGACGAACTTCAACGGAAATGAAGACCGAATTATATACTATTTAAGTTATTTGGTTTCGTCGACCGTAATGTTACGGTAAGCTAACTAGAAATTCTCAACCATCAAATTCCCTTTAAATAGACTGTATCAATGTACACCAAAGTGAATTGGATTTGACAGAAAAAAATCTATTCTCCTACGATAAATTGATCGATAATACTCAAACTAATCAATCTCAATTAGACAGAAACACCCCCTAATTCATTAGAAGTAAATATAAGAGATGATAAATTTCCTATTTTTATCATTGTTAGTACTGTGACAAACTAATAATCTTTTAATTATTATACATCGCTATAAAACTGGAAACTTTTCAAACAATAACCAACCGAAATAACTGAATATTCCACACAACTATTTCGATTAATTCTGCCTTATTAATATTCGACTATTTTATTTGCGACTTTAATAAATTTGAAAAAAATCCCAACAAACTATAAAATTGATCGTCCTATCGAGTCGGGTCATAATAAAAAAATCGCACCTTGATTAATCACACCAGTGATCCAGGTCGAATTAAATAGGAATTTAGGGCAAAGAAAAACGACTTCTTAGATCCGCCCCAAGAATCTCGATTGTACTCGAAAATATCGTTGATTATATAAAAAAGGACTAGTCATTTATTTGTCGTAAAGAAACGGTGAATTTATCTAGAATACGGCAAATTTTTGTATTTTTATTGCGAATGAAATCAATTAAGACTTGTGGTACTTTGAAGTTTTTCCTACTTTCTCTGCAATTGCTGCAATATTGAGTGGTTCCTATTGAATTAGAGAAGAGCATAGCTTTCAGATTGTTAATGTTAAATAAGGTTAATTACGTAGACAAAGCGACTACAATACTAGAAGTACCACTCTTGTATTAATCTATTTAGTGCAAATTGTTGTTTGGTTACACTGACTGAAACATGTTCTCTTCCAATGATCATTCCAACAACAAAGTCCAGATTGTAGATGGAATCACGTGCGTATAGGCTAGAAAGATGTGCAGACCATTATTTGTCCCTGTTTCAGGCTAGTCTTCTACTTTCATCATAGTCAATCGTAAATCACAGATGTACGTTCCTAGAATCGTTTCTATGCATTATAAGTCCTTTTGTCGATAGTTCTATTAGTTCAGTTAGTTGTTAGTGGTGACTATACTAATCGATTTCCTATTAGTTTGAAACGAATAAATCAAAATTTGAACGTTCTAGGACATCGACAATAATATTTTTCAAATCGATTTTATCTCTAAATCCGATTTGTATTTGGTCGTGCACATATTTCAATTGTTAAACACTTTTATAGACGTTTTCATTATATTTACCAACTATATTGTTGATGGATTAACATTAAATCAAAACAGAAAAGAAAACAATAATAAAATGCATTAAAGACGATATTTTATAGTATATAAGCTGCCCTAGAATTGGGCGATACAGTTTTTTTGTGAGTCAGTTTCGTGTTGGTGATCGGTGGCATGATTGCTGCAATACTGCTTTACTGGTCATATCAAGGAGTCAATCTTGATAGAGCAAGGGTTAACCGATACACCTTACCATTAGCACAATGACCATTGGCCAAGTGGACGACGCCGACGCCGACGGCCATGGACACGCAAGCTCGACAATTAACTTGCGATGTTCATTTTTCACAATATTACACGCTATACAACCCACTAACAATTTAACGAAATTTGCGAACAAATAAAAATCTTTTTTTTTAAATTTATTATCGATCCGGAAATGTTTGATAAAATAGATAAATTTCGAACAAATTGAGTTAGTCGCTGTGCGAAATCTTGAACATTTCAATACTGATTACGTTATCAATCTTGAATTTGTTCTAATAAAAAAACTAATTAAATTTATCGATTTAGTTGTAAAGAAATTATTCTTGTCGTTTCGATGGTTGCATTTGTAATTAAGCTGTAATTTAGATGGTGATAATCATGTGTGAGATGGGATTCGGTACAACAATGCTAGATTGTAATAAAATAACTAATTCATAAGAGCCGTCCGTGATACTAACACATTACACTATTACATTATATCCAACCCGAAATCTTGGAGAATATTCGAGGGGTGTCTACAATGTTCTGATTTATTCCCCTATAAAAAATCACAGTGTAAACTTTTATTTATTTTTTTTTCTTCTTTGCTCTCTCTATGTGTGGGAAATACACAATTCATTAAACGTTCTATAGAGTAAAGTTGAATATTTTGTAAGTATGTAATGTTTGACTGTCGTGACCACGTATACATAGAAGGGAAACACGCATAGGGTCACGCAAACGGCGACACGGACCGTAATCATAGATTAGCCAGACTAACCAACCCACTTTGGCTTCGTCGGTTTTCAGCTTTTGTCTATAACAGAACTTGGACGTTGGTTTTTTTTAATACTTCTACTACTACCAAATTTGTTCTAATTTACCGGAAAAATTGCATTTGATACATTTGCATTTTTATTATTTTTCACGACTATTATCATTTATTGCCCACACAACAGAAAAAAATCAACGTGAACATTCCACGAATTTGATTCGAATAAATACATGTATGTACTTATAAAATGAACATAGAGGAAAGTATATGTATATATATAGGAGATGTAGAAACATCAAATACAAACTCGGCAAATTTCTAACCGACATGGCACTCCAATTAGAACACACTAGCAGCGCAATTGTGCTATCTACAACACCGTCATCATCCAGCTAATCAAGATATCATCTAACATAACTCACTTTTATTTTATCTAGAATATCTGAATGTCATTTTTTTTTCAATCCACCATTCATATTAGTGAATAACGTACAGATTTTTATGTGAAATTAAAAAAAAATAGAACGCCTTTGAGGCTGTATTATCTTACAAACTTGCAACATTAAATTATTTAACTATGTAGCTGGCAGCAATCGAACTTAAAAGCAAACAGATAACCTCTGAGAAAGGCCGATACTACACACAAATTCCTTTACACAATCGTACTAGTCTCAAAAAGCGTAATTTATGTATAGCTACACAAGCACGATAATCTCTGCTTTTATTCCAACAATTTTCCGAATATTGTTCAAATAAATAGTCATACTTAAATATAATCATATCAGAAAAAGAAGATAATCAAAATGTTTAAGTTTTATTTGATTAAAATCATTTACTTTAAGGTTAAATCAAAATATTGAGGTTAGAAATGTAAGTTTGGTTGTACAAGTTTACCAACCAATTTTTAAAGGCGCGCAATTAATTTGTTAATATGTTCAGTTTGTTCTTATATTCGCAAGGACATTAATGATAATGTTATGAATTTTTGGTGCGGATTTAATTGAAAATTGATGGCCTTTCCTGTATTCCCGTACATTCTACTGAAGATTGATCAGAGGTTAGTTATCACATTAACTTGACATTGAATCGATATAACGCTCCAGGTTGAATATTTAAGCATTAATTCGTAATAATCTCCGACTAAAATTATATTTCTAATATCGTATTTACAATAAATCTTTTACGTTTGATTAAAGCGGGTATACGAAAGAATATCGGATATTCACAGTTGTAGATTTCATTTAATTTCATCGTAGTGAATTGAAAATAAATCCGTCACAATATATGAGTGTCACGCGATAGGACAAAAATGATGAAAACAGTAAAACAAATAAAATTATTTTTCTTCCTGTTACAATTGCAATATCAACAGTAATGAATAGATAAAATTTGATCCGACAGTAGATTGTCGAGTCGTCGTGGAAACGATCAAGGGGGTTGTACACACTAACCAAGATGAGGGTTGTTGTATAACGAAACTCCCGTCATAGCTTCGGATATATCTGTACAACTGTCTATTGGTTTTCAACAAATCGATATTATTCAGCCTGAAGCTAAAATGACCTTTCCTCGTATAATTTTATTCTTTCAGGGCAAATTTTCAGGTTTTTTTCTTTTATTCTAAATCATATTTACTAAATTTACATCAATTTTCTTTGCGATGTTATCAAAATAAAAGGCCTATACTTGACAGATTAGCGTAATTGATTTGGCCAAAATAATACAATAATAAATTGGACAACGAATCGATCATTCATGTCACCTTACATGTGTCGGTTTAAATAAAAATATACCGCAACTATTTTAATCAATGTTTTCTAAGTATGAATAGAACTACTTTCATCGGTGCGGGAAGGGAACAGAGCTTTTGTGTTCCAACAATAGAGGCAATTATCATTAATTCTTACCGACTACTTTAATCATAGCAGATCTTTATCTCTATCTCCCAAATTCTACCAACCTTAATGTACATAAATTTGAATATTCTCAATAAATTTTGATCTAATATCGATTTTTGTTTTGTTGTTATAAAATTAATAACATATGTAGATTAATATCGTGGACAAAACTTGCACACAATTGAACTATAATTTTATACTACAACAATTACATTAAAGATAATAACAGTGATAGCGGTAATGATAGGACAGGGTTGGCGTGGGGTTGTTAACTTGTTAAACTAGGTGGAATATTTTGTTTTTATTTACGCTCTTATTTGTTGATCAACTAACTTTTTATATGAGAAATTCTCGATGCGCACCCGACGACAAAAAATAAGAAACTGACATTAAATTACTAACCTTAAAAGTAATTTATAAGTTTTACCAGATGTTAAGAAAATCAAAAATTTCACATTAGCATTTCTTTAAATGAAACGGCATATTTCAATAAAAAAATCAATAAAGTAGTCCTTAAGTATTTGTTATTTATATCTAAAATTTTGGAAATTAGGTATTATGACAAATTTGTTTTTCTTCTAAATCGCTATTTTCCCCAAGGAATTGGTCTTAATGGCTATTATCATCAAAAATATCACTAATATAGCCATTCACTCAGAAAATCTGTTCCAATTTACTAAGATTTCTAACCTCAAAACTTCAATTTTGACTGTTATTATTCGTATTAACTCATTTTTGTGTAATTTTTCGATTATTTTTAATAAAATAATTTATTAAATGGAATACTTATACAAATAATTTAGCAACTCTTCAAAACAACAGCAACCGCACACAACGAACTGACGAATACGAATAACATTAACCAAATTTGGTATTAAAAGGTTAGAAATTTGGGGAGTTGTTGCCAACTTTTCAAAAAATTCGCTAAATTTCTAACAGTCAGTTTGTGTGTGTTCATGGGTACTGTTGAAGAATTTGTGAATTATTTGTTCGAGTAAAAATTGCAAACCACTTAGTTCGAATAGAGTCAAAATATAATTTTGAAAAATTCCCATTTAATTCTAAGTTATCGAGGACAATCTTGAAGCGCATTTTTATTGTTTTCATATTTTTCCCTATAATTTATCCAATATTCTCAATTTTTCAATGATTTTTCCGCATCATATCGCAAATTGAAAGCGCTTTGAGAATCTTCCAGAAATTCGTTAGTTTTCCGGTAAATTGACGAAAGTTTAACGATTTTACCCCAAATTTCGTTATACTTATTAATTTTATTTCGTTTCTGTTTCTGCTATGGCACTTCTATAACATCTCTAAATTAATTCATTTTTTGGTCGAATTCTGCTATAAAATCATATGTCGTATGAGCCAGTTTCTAATTTTTTGTCCTCGGGTATAATTCTTTTATAAATATGCATGGTGCAACGCCATCATACGAGTTTAGTAGATGGATGTTAGGGGCTAGTCATCATTTCCATGAGTTTTTAGATTCAATGTTATTACCTTATATTATAAAGTATAATTTACACATTAGCTATTCCAACCATATGACTTGCCGACATCTAAAATAGATCGTTTGATTTATTTTCCATCTTCAACTTGCATTGAAGTTCAAATTCACATTTCCCAATAGCGCAATAAAGCGAGAAAAAAACGCATTATTAATTTCATAATAAAACAATGAAAATATAAAACAGAATTGATCATTTTAAATAGTTAAATTAGCACGAAAACAACAATATTTTTGTGTGTGTATAATAGAAAAATCGAAGTTGAAGTTTGCATGACTCGAGCGAAAAACACTCAAAGGAAACGTATTTAATCTTTACCCTAGAACAACGTATTACTTCAAAATTCACCAATGATTAAATATTGTTGCTACAATTGAAAAATTGAAACGTCATCATCGAATAGTTTTGTATTCAATAAAGCCATTAAACAGTTGACCTGTTAATATTTAATGATCAAGACGAACTTCTGAATGGCTGTTTAAAATATTTTTTATAAACAAACAAACTTGAATAAGTTGTTTGTTTTGTGGTCATTAATCCATCGTTGACGTCAATTGTTGGAAAAAATGTATCGTTTTTGTAAAATGTCTAAATTACCATGTCGTTCTTAATTCACAATCAATAACCGATGGCCTTAACGATTTCTAATTAAGTTGAATTTCTATTCAATTTTATATTTATAGAATAACTAGAATTATAACCGGCAAATCCGGATAGAGATAAGTGTTGTGGTTTATGAAGAATATGAATCTTATTCAGTTATCCTTTTAAAATCTAATTTAAGAGGATTTACGTTACTTAATTTTACATTTATATAGTTGTCGTTTTTAACTAAACTTTTTTTTAAATTACCTCGTAGCTGAATCTAGTATAGTAATATGCTCTAGTTGCTTTTCTAAATAGAATTTCTATTTTTTTAACGTAACATTCATATTATAAATAATTGAATTTTATTTAAATGTTCATGAATGTGTATTTTATTTGCCTTATAAATTCCCAACTATTGTTTTTTTTCTCAATGATAATAAAAGGACTTAGCTGTACCACAATATCGATCAGCACTTAGAATACACTCAACTTTCTCGACACTTAACAAAGCTTAAAAATGTAATAAAATCTACACCACGTTTGTGATTCATTAAAACGAAAATAACAGCGAAACGAAATGTTTAAAGTTAACAGACATGTTCTATATTAATGTTAATTTAATTGATTTTTAATTTGGATTGAATAAATTAAATGATTATTGATTTGAATTTTACATAGGAAACTTCTTAATGTTGTTTAAAAATGTTTGTTGTTTGGGGAAATTTACTTTGTGGATTTTTCAATATCCTCTTGATGTATAGTCTAATTTTCCATTGATTCATCTTTTTTACGTTAAAAGATAAGTTTTCTTATGGAGGAAACTTTGTGGAAGTTTCTTTTTTTAAAATTATTAGTTTATTTTGCAGACAAGTATTATTGTTGTTGTTGCGATGATTATCGTGATTAGATCTGGAAATGAGTTATTAACTTGCATTTGTATCATTAAGAATATAAAGTCACTTTATCAATGTATGTTATCGAAATGTCCAATTGATGTGCAGGATAGCTAATGGAAATCCGTTGATTCCAATAAAATGTTTTTGATGGGCCCATTCGACAATTCTATTAAATGTTAACTGTAATACAATTTCTCATCAAAGTCTTCAACAGTTTAACCGGGTCTCTATATAGCAAAAAGTCATTAATTACGTGTCTAAAGTTCAATATTGGGTGTTTATAGTAGAAGGATATTGTTAATATATCGTTGTATTTTGTGATAAAATCAACAAAGATTTTCTGTTTAGTTCAGATGTTATTTTCAGATAATTCCCAAATAGTAAACTTCGTCAACAAAGTTTTCGTCAAATAAAATGTACAAAAAGAAAATCTTCTAGTTGCACATAAACACTCTCCCAATTTCCTGTAAATAAGTTCAACGTTGTCGATATTTACTAGTATTGATGGCCAACATTTACTGGCAACTAGCCATTGGAACAATCGATTCCTACCAACACAAATTATACTTTCAGTCAATACAAAACGAATTATACAATTGAATTATTTAGTCAAGTGAAGTCTATACATGCTATATTATAACTTATACGATAAAAATGAATTGATTGAAAACTAGTTAATAATCGATTTATAAACTATATACCAATTATACAAACAATATTAATAAAATTGTCGATTTTTCAATTTTCAAATATATCAGTTAATTAAATGCAATATCAAACAAATTTGCCGATTCATTTTAATAGATTAATAAACCAATTTAACTTTCAACAAATACTAAATTCACCATTATCTACAACATAAATAAAATAACTGAAACTTCTTAAATGGTTAATGTTGAAAAAGACACCAAAAAATTAGAGTAGAGGGTTGTTTCCAACAAAATTTTAATGATTCCACCGCAGAAAGGTTAAGGGTGAAATTTAACGTAACAGATTTCATCAAAGGGTGCTTTTACATAAATTATGTAATTATAAAGAAGATTTTACAACATTTGATATTATTATAATATAAATAATAATTAGAATATTTGACAATTTTTCGACAATATTCGTTGATTTTTTTAAAACGTCTTTCAATATGAGATTCCCGTAATGTTCTATTCTTTTAGTAAGATTGATATAATTCCGAAAAAATCTCGACGGTGAAATAATGGATTTGGATATCAGATTCAGTTATCCGAGTATCTGTAAGACTAACATTCGAAATGTAAGAATTTTATTAGTACCTATGACTTTTGGGGAAGTAATGTTTGAAGTTTAATGGATGTCACGTATTCTGAGGGTTGTTTGATATTTAACTATGGTTTGACAGACTGCTTAACGATTATACGAGTGGTGAGGAGTTGAATTTGCATGTTGACTCTAGTAAACTGATGCTTGGTGTCTTAAAATCTAGTAAATAAGGTCAAGTTTCATTTTTATAAAGCGGAAGTTCATGTGGCATAGTTGTTAAACAAACCGCAATTATTTCAAACATCCCCCTAACATACCATCATCTCCACAATAAAGGTATATATACGTATACACATTTATAACATTGAAATATAAAGAAAATTTTAATAAAGTTTTCATTTTCTGAAAGCATCATTTGGTAACGAAATAAATTTAAAAGTAAGCGAGTGACCCGAGGGTGTAGTTAAACAGGCAGTGCACTCAGCAAATGCCAGTATTGATCATAATTTCATTTAATTTGCAGGTGGTTCAATATAAACGTCATACTAAAACCAATTCCTTTACTTTGACTTCATTGATATTTTCTTTTAATAAAAAAATAAACGAATCTTTTAAATCAATATCGAATTAATATTGAAACATCATCTTTAATATAACGAAACAGAAAAATTCAATTTGGGACGTTTAAACGGATAATTTCAAAAAACATTTCGCCTATTGCATTTTGAACATTGTTTAAATTCCTCAAAGAATGTCGCATTCAACTTATAAAAGATATAAATGTCAATCTGTGGCACAGACGCTGGATATTTGAATAAAAGAAATATGCTTCCAGATTTGATAACTAAGTTGAGAAATTGTTTTTTGAAACAATTCCTAAATTTTATTCAAACATCTGGAGATTTTATTTAAGAATAAACTGAACGAGTGCACCGTCCGTAATCTCGACACGGCTACCATATCAGATTTTTCGACCCGATAAAATTCATATTGTTTTCAATTTTAGATGAAATAAACGGCAAAATATACCAACTAGAAACAGAAACTACAAATATACTATATAGATGCACGCCTATATAATACATAAACGTTTTCCGATTGTCAATTATTTTTCTTGATGTAGTAAAAAAGCGCAACTTCGAGACGGTAAACGAAAAGCCCAGCCTAGTGAACGATTTATATATTTTTTCGTTTATAAAGGACTAGATAATGGGGAGTTTTCTGGTTTGACAACTAGACAAGTAGAGAGGGGTTGACACGTGATGACGTTCGTTTCTTTACAAGGATTATAATTTTCTTGAATGATTTAAAAGCTAAATCAGGGTTGTTAACGAAAGGTGGAGGGTTAGTTAGATGGGGTCGAGACAGTCTACAGCAGGCGTCAGTCATCGACATCCAACATTATAAATATTGTATCAACATTTTAAATGCATGACGACCATTATCCGACTCTCTAGTTAACATCCATTAGATTTATTTTTTAATTATCAATGAATATTACAGTTTATTAAATTTGAAGAACACAAGTCCAAATAAACGCTTATATTCTTGTGATCCTCCCAAAATTCTCAATTGAAATCCACTTAGTTCTGTTAGTAGATTTCAATAAGTTAATTTGTACAAATAAAGATTTTCAATCTGTCTAATATAAGAGAAGTTTGTACAGAATTTTCGTCCCAAATCGGATAAAACTTATTTCCAGATAGTTATTAGAATGATTTTTTGCTTAAGTTAGAAACTAGACAAGTTTATCATTGACCGTCGGTCGTTCGAGTAAAACTTATGGGATATTGAAGAGTAAGATGGGATACAGCCGGCGATTTGTTGGACGTACAGATAATTGTGATGAATGTGAATAGTTTTAATCTCACCTGGTCGTGAAGTTAAAGTGGCCGCTGTTGAACTACTTGGTGCAGTTGTCGGTAGCTGTGGAAGAGGTAAATCACAGCACTCGCGTTCAGGAAATTCGCTGCTAGACACAGAGCCTGTTAGGGCCAAAAGCCACAATATGATCCTAACACCGCACATACCATTAGCGATACCAAACACCGGTTCACATTTTATCGTTCCAATTGTATTAAATCCCTACGGAGGTTTAGTGTTTTACATGTGCTTTTGACGAAAACACAACCACGGTTCACGTAAAAATGCGACCAAGCAATGTGAATTTGAACTGTAACAGCATGTTGTGAGAACATTGAACAGTGCGCCTTGCGCTACGACGCCACGAGGTCGGCGGCGTCGTTTTCGACCGTTCAGTATTCGCGCACCCCCACTGCCGTCCCAATCAAGTCCACTATGACCCACTATAACCGTATCCCTCACAATTCTACTCACTACATCCATCTTGCATTCAAATTACTACTAAACATAGATTAGTTAGTAGCGAGTCATTGATAGCCGAATCCGTGGATTCCAAATTAAGCTCGTATTGGATTCTTCGCGTAAACGCTTACTTTCAATTCAATATATTTCAACAATCCCACAATAATAAATCGTATTAATTTATAAACTATGCGAAAATATTAAATCTCAATATAATTCCCGATAAATAGTCGTAGTATTCCTAATACTCTAAACTCTACTCAACTGGAGAATTCCATTATTTCAGCAACATTACACATTTGTGCTAAATTTACTTCGATCTATCACCGATTCTATCGGCCCAGTTTCCGATTATTTTTTCACTTATATCCACCAATCCAATAAAATTTATTTTATTATAAACAATTTTTGTGGCGTGTTTGTTGCATTCAATTAAAATTGTAAAATATAGATAAAAATTTTTCTTACGTAATTCAATAGTTAGGCAATTTTCGTTATAATCAGTTCAAAGTAAGTTGCTGGCTGTGATGGTTCCTTTGTTTTTCGTTTTGTTACTACCCTAAAGGCTTTTCAGTCTCTTACCTAGACGAATACACGAACCTATAATATAGCAAAGTCTTTTAGGTGGTATTTATTTGTTTGGCAGATACTTTTCAAGTCAACGTAGTTAACGCTAAAGCTGTAATATCTTTAGGTTTTCCGATTGGTTTCGGTTGCAGGTCATGAACAAAAGAGCCACAATCAATAAATCTCAATAGAAAAGAGTAAAACAAAGGGAACAAATGGAACGCACATTGCCAATAGCCAGGCCAGTATTGGTAGCCTTCTTGTACTCACACTAATAAACGTTGATAACATTGAACGAAACAAATGACCATCTTCTACTGGACGTCTAATGTCGAGTAAATCTGGACGACAATTTGTTTGACGGAAATTTTTACCATTCGTGCTGATTAAATCTATTAACAAATAGGAAATTTTTCGTTGAATATACGACAATAAAGGACGAATTTAGTAGCGAATTGGTGATTTTAACATAAATTAAAGTCGACTTGAAATTTTGGACTGTAGATTTAATAGGCAATCGAGCTTCGACAGTTTTGTAATAAGACAGTCTACTCACGCACGTCCTTGACTATCCTTGATATTCAACTGAAATGTCGATTTTGATACAGTCCCATCAATTTATAAAAAACCTCATTAATTTGCGAGTTTTACATCAAACATTCAAATCTACAATTGCAAATGCATCTAATTAAATTATATCCTGTATGTTATATTTACACAAATATTGTAACGATTCGTGAAAACTAGCTAGAGTTTGGCATCGAAATAAAATATAAAATATTCTATTTTAAATTAATGTAGTTAGGTATACTTCAGCGCGATTAAATCGCGAATTTTCAATATTTAAAGCGGAATACTGAAAACGTAGTTATCTTCGAAATATTTTATATTCTTATTACAACAGCAGATTCAGTTTAGTTAGTGAAAATCGTGCAGAAATGTAAAATTTGTAAATTTTCCCTGAATAACAGGAAAAAATTGAAATAAAGCAAGAAACGAAGAAGAAAACAGAATGGACTTCTTTATTGCTTTATAAATACATGGAAAATAATTCAACTGTCAAATTCATACACACATTTTCATTGAAAGACAGCAAAAAAACAAACAAACACAGCTATTTCCAGCTCTACCTTACAACTAAGTCTATTACATTTATTTATACACGAATTCTTCCATTTCCGGTCTTATTTTGGCTTCTAATGTCTTGTTTAAATTTTAAACAAGTCGAATTTGATACGTATTAAGCAAATGTAAATTTATACATGGAAATAGGAATGCATAAAATGTGAATAACCTAAATTAAATACAAACTGTAATTTAACATTTGCATTTTTTTTCACCTATTCGTATACGTATTTATTAATATGTAAATCCAACCACGTCGTTTGTGACATAAATTCGATCAATTTCTTTAATTTCGTCCAATTTCCATCGATATTCAATTCGGTAATTATTTTTCTATTTACAAATTAATAATTTCACCCGGCGCATCCACCAATTTTACAACATTCACATACAAATTTTATTAAATATTGATTTTTGTTTTTAATTATTAATCAGTCTGTTGGTACGTGTATTTGATAACTCAACTAATCTTTAGTTGGTTTTATTTTGAATATACAACGTGAATTATGATACGAACGTAAAATGCAAACGACGATTAATTAATTAAAACTGCAGGCAATCTTTAACGTTAACGAGACCGATGGCCCATTTTCATGTCATCATAAGATGTAGTAATAACCAAACTCTAACTGTATGCTATAATTTATTCATTTTAATCAATTAATTTCTCGTTAATTGGCTGGAAAAATAAATAAATTTAATGTAAATCGCCCACTATAATCCGATGATTAGTTTTAACGATTGTGATTAAAAACTATATAAAAATTCAGTCACTTCACAGAAATTCAAATGAAAATAGCGTGTTAGTTAATTTGGGCAATTAAATGTGCGTGAGAAAAGTCACTGGTTCAAACGTTAACGGATCGAATTTAAACAAATTTTTTTTGTCAAATAAATTTACACAAGAAAAACAATTATAATCGAATTTGATTTTGCATAAAAGAGCGAAAATCGATATAATACAGCGGGATTCGAATCGTACAAATGAAATATGTGGTAGTATACATAGAACAAACAAATATGGGTCGATAGAAGCACGCGAATTCCTTAGTTTTTGACATTCAATATAAACTGAAAAATATTCACATATGGAATAAAATCATCTCATCCCAGTTGCAGGTTACCATGACTACATTCACTATGATTCGTCTCTATTTTGTGACGCTTTGAATATACTTGAAAAAAATATATATAGACAATATAAACTATAGAAAACTAGCGAAAACAGTACAAGTCAAATCAAAAGACTAACAATTCATTGCAAGATGTTATTCTCAAATATATAAATCATAAACAACTATACAAAATAAACTGGAAGACAGTTTCTCATTTTATAAACTGTTGTTCGGTGATATACTTTGTTTTGGCTTAATATTATTTATGGGCAACGTTCTTATACAGAAAACACTACGGGAAATATTTTCAATCACGTTTAACACACGCGGAACGCCTGCTTTTATTATTCAGCACCCACAAAATGGGTCGCGTTACAAAATATCTTATACGACATATAGAACACGAATAATACGAGAGACAACCCTAAAAATGATTCGTAATATATGTCAAGCGATACAAATATTACATAGAATAGTTGTGTTGAATCATTTTTCTATTCAAATATACCAAATAAACTGTAATTTTTTATCGTGAACAAATTTAAATAATCATAAAATTAAATTCAACACTGTTATAGTACCTAAATCCATTCAATTGAAATAAAAGTTGTGCGATATAAAAGGCTAAATTGTAGGGCAAGAACCTTCCAACAATAATAAAGAGTTGGCGACAAAACTCACATAATAGAGTCTAAGTGTAGGGGTGTATAAGTTACAAAATAAGAGAATTACGCTGAGATGTTGAGCTATAGAACCTAATAATGTATACTAGAATTTATTTGAACACGAGACTTTCACCAGCAATTTGCAATTAATTGAACAACTTGAACTGATACTAACTTTTCAACTACGGTTCGTTTGCTAACAAATATCGTAAATAAATGTAGAATTTCTGCAATATAAAATACTAGAAAATTAGTCACAATCACCATACTGGATTTTACTCATTATTGTTTCACCTCCGACTATAATTTCTTACGGCAACTGCCCTTAATTGGCGAGCAATTTGTACAATATTTGAATGATGGTGTCTGGAGATTATCTTAGCAAAATTCGAGCCCCATAGCTCATAAGTACGTTTCTAACTAAATAGCGATTTTCAAAAACGAGTTACACACGCCAAATGATTTGGAATGGATAGAAGTATTTTGATTTATTCTAAGATGCGATGGAAAAAAAATGTTATTCTGAGTCAGTGGACCAACTTCACAATGAGCTACGTGGTCAAAATTTTGCTAAAATAATCTCCTATAAATGTTTAAACTATTTTACAGTTACCATAAGAGCTTATAGTCCGAGATGAAACACGGTATTTTGGTGGAATTTCTGTTGCACTTGTGGTCGATGGAAAGCTACTCGTAAATGGAATTAAGCGATGTTTAATTCATAATCAACACCGACTGTACGTAGAAAAAATATACCCCTTTTCCGTTTGTTATCTTTAATACAAAAGGGTGCTTCTCCAAATATAGACGCCAATTAGAAATATAAATTCGGTTAATTATTATTAAAATAACCGCACATTGTATCGGTATGAATACAAATCACCGACAAAATATCGAGTACAAGTTTCCTAGTTTTCTTCTAATGCAGAAGCTCCCTATAATTCCCCATATAAACGCAAGACATATAATAATGGCCAAGTCTCGTGCGATACAAACTTCTAAAGACTACTAGAAACAAGAGAACTCCTCTTTATAACATGAGAAATGTTGATATAGGATTAGGAAAGTTATGTATAGTTGTTGTTGGCGAATGACTTCGTCTAAATGCATTACCATAGATACCGTTTATTTTCACTTTTACTTATTCAAACGTAATTCGTCTATTTTTACGAAAGAATAATAAAAAATTCGATTTCAATCATCATCGTACGATTCATTTTCTCTTTCTTTTAATAATTTCGAACCTACCAACAACACGCTCTCTCCACCCGATGGTTGATTATTCACGAATATAAAAAAAAAATTTAATTACCCATTCGTGACTCCATCATGCACTCACTACGTCTTGATTTAAATAATCAGTTTTTTCACTGAATTTGGTTCGAGAGTGATATTTATTTATTCGAAACAATTTCGAAATGTCTTTAATTAAGAATAGGTGGAAAAAGCGAAAATTTAATTATCGCCAATTCAAAATTCAAATTGCACACGTATAGATTGGAACGAAACGAGGGGGATTCTTCATTTATAATAAGGTTCTGATTAATGTCGATGAAAAATTACCGATATCTTTCCATATTTTTTTCCTTCTTCCAACAATTTGACGACGCCGAAAAAAAGGAGTCAAACTGTAGACGAAATGGAAACTTGAACGAATAAGAACGGATACATTAATCAAAAGTAGTTTCACTTGACGCTCTGGGATGTTCTAAAATTACGTATTCTGCTTTCAATTCAAATACTTGGACCTAGTCTGGGTCATCTACATTTTCCATTCTATACATACAAAAATTTTATACAAAATCAACCTTTGGCTCGGATATTTTTACAAAACATCAACTCACGGAATAAATCAATGTCGATGTGTTTGACGAATAAATTAATTGGAAAAATCTAACGTCACTAGCGTCGTATTTGTATAGATTAAGATCATATTTAGAATATTTCATATTGTATGAATTATTTATACACCGTGTTCCCTACGAGAGGCGGTTTCTACAAATCTACTCACCGACAATTTCGACACTTTTTCGTGAAACACGGATTGTATTAAGGTAATTTGGGGCAGATAGGAATCGTGGCATGGTGACAAATCTGATTAAAATAAGGCAACTGTTTAATATTTCGAAATTCTAAACAGATGTATGAAAATCTTTATTCAGACTGATTACAACCGAAGTGTAGAGAAGTTGTATGATTCTTGTTTAACTGTTGACATTAAAGCTGTTTTTGTTTAATTATAACAGTAAAGGGAAATTTAAACTCTTAGAGATTTACAAAGTACGTTACTTGAAATATACATCAGTCGTAAATATAATAACAACAACAAATTATCTGATAATTTCGGCGTTTTTGTGGCAACATTCTATCATTTCAATAATTATCAAATAAAGTTAAATTGCGAAAAAATACAGGTGGGAATTTTAAGTTAGTATCCTGATAAGAGATTCATGTTTGATATCAAGCAATTTTCAGTGCTGTCAGCGTAAATCTGTGCTCACTTGTCTTTCTATCCATGTAATATTGAGAAAAACGATGTATCGGCGTTTCCTCTTTACATATTAAATCTATTGAGTTGTCACGTCAATATTTCAAAAATAATACAAACAACGGGAAAACAACAAATTTCAATTTACAATAATTTAATGTTTTCTCCTGATTTTCTATCTACGGTTGAAATCGGGATCAGAATTAAGGCAGTAATTTGTGCGGTATATTATTGATTTATAAAATAAACAAAGAATAGTATATTGAAAAATAAGTTTCAGAAGT
>JACDRQ010000194.1:1902-108811 GCA_013841215.1 Hycleus cichorii
CGGGGCAAAATCCCGCTGCTAGGTAATGAATTTAAAAATGATTGTCTGATTGTACCTACATCTTATTTTAGCGATTGAAGACATTACCGTCAATATTGCCCACGATTAGTCCGAGAGTGATATGAGATTTCAACCAGAAGCATATGATCGAAGTTCGGGTGTGAATACGATACCTCAAAAGTTTTGCCATTCAAATGGTTTTGAAGGGAGCAAAACAAATGGTAATCTGATGGTGCTAAGTCAGGGCTATAGGGTGGATGTGACATTAGTTCCCAATTAAGCTCTGTTGGGTTGTCAAAGAGGTATTGGGTCTAGCGTTATCATGATGGAACATCATGCCTTAGCGGTTGGCCAGTTCAACGCGCTTTTTCTTGATTTCTTCGTTCAATATCGATGGTTTACGACAGTAGACATTCGAATCAATAGTTTGGTTTCTTACATTAAAAAGATAAATTAACAACATCGAACAACCCATAGATCCCTATATGGGATTCTATCACCATATTTACATGGATAGTTTTTACACCAGCGTACCTTTATCTGAATTATTGCTACAGAAAAAGGCACGAGTGTGGGGAACAATTAGAGCCAACAGAGGATTTCCACAGAGCTTAAAAACATCAAATTGAGAGAAAATCTACCAAAATTTATAAGGGACAAATTCTTTCGCAAATTTGGCAACCAAAACAGTACGAATGATTTCCACCATTCATTCAGCAGAAATCGTAAACGTTTCACGTTGGTCCGTAGAGACAACAAAACCCCATCTGTTGTGAAGTACAACAAATCTATGAAAGAGGTTGGTCGGGTGGGTCAATATGTTTTATTATATTCTTCAAAAAAACACCAAATGGACAAAAAAGCAGTGCTTCATTTTATAAATGCTGCTTTTTTCGATGTATTTCTAGTACATAAAACAATAAAAATATATAAAAATTCAGAATTTAGACATAGATGACAGAATTTAGACATACGCGATAGACAAAATAAGACGAGCACCAAGAAATGACCCATCAGAAAGACTATCTCAAAAATTTAGAAAACAAATTAGTACCACTTTTTACAGGTGGAAAAAATAATATCGAAGATGTAGAATATGTACTGCTTCCAATAAAACAGCTTATACACACTATTTGTGAATATTGTAATGTGCCTCTGCATAAACTGAAATGTTTTCAATGATATCACACGTTAAAAGAATACTAAAATGCTATTTTGATGTTCCACGTTTGTATTGTTGTATGTGAAATCGTTGAGCGAAATTCTTACCATAAACAATTGACCACTTAAATAATCCTCCGATTGTAAGTATCCAACGCGTGAGCGGTGGGCAGCGTAGGTTGATTTGCCGGAGCGCGGTCAGCTAACTGTTAAGGTGAAGATAAACGGATCTTGGGTATTGTACTTGGGCGATTTTGCCTGATGGATTAAGTTACCTGCCCGAGTAAATAGCAGAAATAATTTTTTTTAAGGACATTTAGCATGTCAATGGGAGCAAGCAATATACTTAGAATAAGTAAGTTTTAGAAAAGATAAATTGAGAGCAGTTCAGTCAACTTTTAAATTTTTAACAATTACATTTTTTGAAATACCTGTCTAAATGTTTTCACATTTCTTCAAAAGCGGCATAAGATGTGAAATTAAAATGAAGCCACCTGTTACTATGATTTCGAGAACACCTGTAAGCCTGGAAAAATCTTGTGGGAAAAATGTTTTACAATAAATGCAAGTGCAATGAAAAAGTGATCTTTTATTTATCCAATGGATACATTTTTTTATATGGAAAAAATATTTAAATTTATATAACTAGCAGGTTAAAAAAAGAAATAATTATCGTTATGAAGAATTCTAAAAACTACGACAATTCTTTAATGTCTTTTACTCTAATTTTGGATACATTTGTATTAGTAGCATCACTATTTGAGACAACTGCAGTTGTTGGAGATAGTTGCACCTGTGATGTTACAGTAGCAGGGCTAGGCATTTGAACTGATGGACTTAAAGGTACATTTGTTTGTTTATTAAGCAAAATGCTCCTACTGTTACTGGTTGTTTGTACTTGAGTGGAGGGTGGAGTAGTTTTTTGTTGTGGTAGAAAAATTAAATTATGCCCTGCCAGAAGATGATATAGCGCTCCAACAGGTGCAGTAGTCTGATTTCCAGTTGGCAATGAATATAATAAAGGAGTCGGTGACGGCTTCTGACTTACATTACCTGATGTCTGAGTTGACGTTCCCGGCAAATTGGTTGCTTGTGATGATGCTATTTCTTGTACGTGTGTACTTGTCGTCGGTACATCTTGACTAATTTTTGGTACTGCATTGGTACTGCACGTAGTAGATTTAGATGCATTTGTTTTTGATGTTGATGGAAATGAATATATCAAATAACCGGAGGGTAAATTCTGACTTTGATTTGATGTTCCCGGCAAGTGGATTGGTTGTAATGATGTTTGCCCTTGTTCGGATACATTGGTTGTTTTACTTGCTAGTTCAACAGATAAATTTTTTCTCCCCATTTTCGCTATTTCCGCTTCCAATTGTTGAATCAATTTTTTATCTTCTATATTCTGTTCATTATTTTTCATAGTTGTTAGTTGAGATGGAGCTCTTTTACCCACACTTGAGTGTTGGATTGTGTTTACTTTTTCATTTATTACTTTATTCGTTGTAACACCAGGCATCACTGTTGTTTTTTCCGAATTCCCTCCTTCAGGTACTTTTCGCGATACTGTTCTATTTGCCACATTTACTTGTTCTTTAGCTTCTCCAGCTCCCATATTATGGTTTGTCCCGTGGTTTACCATTTCATACACTAATCCACTCTTCGTGTTGACTCGTTTAAATGTCATTCCGAGTCTTGGAGTAGATGTTGCGTTATTCACAGTCGATGGTACTCCATTCTGTACGTTTATTGCTTGACTTGTTGTTGCAGTATTAGTACTGGATGTCACATTTACTTTCTGGAATTGTCTCCTTTTTTCCATATTCGATTTTTCCATTTCTTTTCTAACTAACCTATTTTGTACCGATTTATCATTTAAATTATTAAGTGCAACTATATTTTGTGTAATTGTTTTTTGAATTTCCGTTCCAGTCATTCTTGGTGGCAAGATTTCGTTCATTTTACTTGAATTGGGAGACGGTAATGCAGGATTCTTATAACTGACTACTTTTTGTTTTACATTTGGACTTTGTAATGTATTTTGACTTGTTGCATTTGGAGCTACTTTTGTTGTCATGTTTGATTCTCGACGTACTTTATTATTTACATTTTCTATAACCTTCCCAACATTACCTTTTAAATTTGCATTTTTAGCAGTTTTGAGATTGTGATTAATATTTGTTGGACTTACAGTTTGACGTATTTCATTTTGATGCGTTTTTTGAATCACTTGTGGTTGTATTGGTGTTTCATTGGCCCAAAAGTTCTTAGGTGATGTAGCTGGTAAATTTTTATCTTCGTTATAATGAAACGCTATTTCTTTACCACATTTCAAGATTATCTTCACTTTTTGAAAATATAATTCTGGTGCCAAATTTTTCAAGTAATATTCATTATCGGTTGGACTTTTGACTATGTTATCTAATATGAAAGAAGTTCGATCTTTTATTTTATTATAAATGTTTTCTAACAAATTCGGATCATTAGCATTCATTGTATTTATTACGTCGTTATAATTATTTACATTCCAATTAAGTTTTGAAGGTCGCAAATTAACATAATCCGTAGATTCACTACCTGAAGAGTTATTAGTTTGTTGTGCATCGGAATTTAGAAGTTGGAAAGCTTGCGCATATTTAGCAATCATTTCTTTTTGTTTATCAACTCTAACGAGTACAACTTTAGGTACTTTAATTGTACGTTTTGGGCAATAGAAAAGCACATGTTTTTTTCGATTTTCAACACTGTCTAAATGTAAATTACAAAAAACACATGATGTATGATATTTCTTTTCATGCATCTTTAAACTCCTTAAAGTATTATAATTTGTTTGGCAGTATTCACAAGCATATTTAATACAGCGGACACGTAACATTTCTTGGCTGGTATCTTTTTCATATGCTCCTCTCTCAGAAAATGGAATTAAATCCAATGATCTGATAAAACTCATTTTTAGTGTATTATTCGGAGGTGATATATTAGGATTATTCGGAGGTGATATATTAGGATTATCTGGAGGTGATATATTAGTATTATCCGGAAGTACTGATGATGAGGTAGTAACGTCGTTACTCTCTACATTGTTTATTTCAGTATTCGTTGAATTTGCTTTCAATTTTTCTCTTAAAACATTTCGTAACATACAAAAATTTATAGCTGGTTGTTTATCTGTTGGTTTAAATAAAACTTCATTTTGTCTCTCATAGGATTTCATAGCCTTCACATTTACTAAACTGACATTTCTATTTTGAATCTCTTTATCATTTTGAACTGATTTTAACTTTGTAGCTTCTTTTTCTTCTATTTGATTCTTATTTTCAACTGGTTTACTTTTCGGTTTCTCAACAAACTTTCCATCACCTTTCTCGTTTATAACTTCCTTCATACTATTCTCATTTGTATGTGCCTTTTGAAGATTTTCTTCTTCAGTACTCTTCTTTTCGTCTACAATGTTGACGCTTGATTTTTCTTTTTGACTGGCCTGATTCTTTACTTCCATCCCCTTTGGTACATTTATATTTTTATTTTCAATCTCTAACTTCGACTTTTTTACTTTACATGAAGATCCACCTTCTTTTCGTTTTCTCGTTTCCATTAGTTCACTTGCTTCATCTATACCACTGCTTCCTTGTTTGTCGTTATTGGAAGTATTAGCGCCTTTTTCTTCTAATTGATCAATTTTTGTATTTTCTTTGAATTCTGTATTATATTTTCCATTGACTTCATTGTTTTCAACAAGTTTTTCACTAGCTTTAATTTTAGATGTTTTCTTACAATTTTCTTCTTCAATGGGTTGAGAAGTGTCCTCCCTTGTCTTTATACTAACAATGATGTCTTTGTCTCTGTTATAGTTCAGTTCTGATTCAGCTTTTTTGTTTTGAATTTCGTTCTTTTTGGACGTTTTCAACTTAGATGGGGATCTATTTTCATTTGGTTTTTTCGTTTCTATTGCGTTGTTCATTTCTTCTACACCACTACTTTTTTTCTTATCACTATTGGAAGTATTAGTTATTTTTTCTTTCATTCGATTTGCGTTCTCGACTTGTGGATTACTTTTTATATTTTGATCAACTGTTGTGACATTTTTTTCCTTGATAATTTCATTATTTATGATTTGGATTTTACTACTCTTGCTTCTAGGTGTTTCTTTAATACTTTCTTCATCAGTAGGTTGAGAAACACTTCGTTTTCTTTTTATACCGTCCATCACATTCGAGGTTTGTTTAGGATCGTTCTGTTTGCTATTAGATTGACATTCTATTTGGTTTGTTTCCATACGGACCATTTCATTATCTTGGATATTACTAAAACTATTATTTTTCGTAATATTTTGTGAGATTGGTTTTTGATCTTTTTGTAACGTTTCTTCACGTTCATTCTGGTCTTCTATGTCTCTAGAAAACACTGTTTCCAGCTCACTTGAAGAACTACATGAGTCATCATTACTAGATGATGGTGATTGGGGCTGTTCTAAGCTTTCTTCATCAACTTGGTATAATGCATCTGTTCTTGAATTTCTCTGCTGATACCAATCACTAACTTCATTAGTTAATAAAGTAATGTACGGTAGATAGTGTGCATCTGGTTGGAGTGGAGGAAATTTTATATTCGGATATTGTTGTTTCATTTGCAGAATGGAAGGATGTACTTTGATTGATTTATTCGGACTATCAACATTAATATTTTTCGTAATTTTGATGTTATTCCAATCAACGTGAATTTCTTTGTTCGAAATAATTTTAGGTGATTCGGATTGAATGCTTTTATTGTATTTTTCCTAAAATCAAATTCGATATATATAATACGTTTACTTTAAAAAAATAACCCAAATTTACCATTAGGTCTTGACTATTTTTTGCTGATCGTTGACGAAACCTAAACACTTCTGCCGACAATTTACAACATTGTCGACAAACTTTCTGTGAAATTTTATCGGTCTGCAAAATCTAAAAAAAAAGAAACAAGAAAAATATATGTGCTATATAGAATATATTGAAATCAGAAAAATTTAATTAGAAAAATTCTAATTCATTAGATTTGAAATGCCGTTTTTACAAAACACTTCAAAATAAATCGCAATAAAAAAAAACAACATTGACAATACCATACTAACCTACCATAAATTTTCGATAAAAAATGTATTGCATAAAACTTCTTGTAACAAACCTTCCCAGAGAAATGAAATAATTGATGTTTTTAAATCAAGACGATTTTATATCGTGATCTACATATGTATATATACAGCATGATTCTCATTGCCAGTCACATGAGAAAAATAATGTTTTCATACTCCCAAAGAGATAGTAGATGTATGAAAAAATGACCTGACTTGCTATCTTTGCGACACCTGTTTGGCACATTGATTTAGATAAAGACGAAGCTATCTTTAAAATACGGTCATTTGTATTTTTATTCGATCTTTATCTAAACCAAAGTGTCACTTGAGTGTGGTAAAGACAGCAAGACCCCAACATCTGGTTTTAAACAAAAAATTGTAAAATTCGAAGGTCACTTTTTTTCCTTTGAAAGAAAGTAGTTTGTTTGGAGAAGAGACTAAGAGTGGGTGGTTGAAGTCACACTCATTTCCAATTTTTGTCCACCAATTTGTATCAAACTTATTTTTTATACATCTACTATTCTCTGAGTGAGTGTCAGGAATCTATTTCCAATGAGCCTAGCAATGAGAATCATACTGTATTTCTAAGCTACTTTTAAAGATGTAGGAGTATTTTCTATGAAAGAAGGTCCGCTAATTCTTGCCTTATACAGTAGGCAAATATACGTAAGTTTAGAGTAAGCATTTGTCAATGACCCAGTAAAAGAAATGATTTCCGAAATTAATTTTTTTTTCGCACATCTTCCTTCTACTATCTTTTATGGAAGATATATTTCATTTAATACATTTTGTAAAAAAATTAATGAAATTTTAACATTTGTAGGAGTTGCACATGCTAAATAAAACTCACTCTTTTACGACAGTGCAAGCTATCACTCGTTTTGATAATCTATATCGCTATCGAAACTACCTCAATCAGTGTGAACACTCCAATTTTTTGCACTCACAATTTGATAATGTTTATGATACAAACTAAGGAAGAATCTAAAATTGCACTATACAAGCATTCGAATCCGGATTATAACCTTTGATTTTTGATTATAATTCCGAGTTACTTCCTATATGATTAATTTTTTTTAAGTTGATAAATAAGTAAAATAGTATAGAAAAACTCTCTTTTTAGACTAGGAGGAATGATGACTAAAGCCGAGTTTACACAAAAAATCACTATATAATCAATTAAAATATTTATGGCTCGTTTTTATTTTAAATCTATTAACTCCCTGTTAAGAACTACGTTTTATAATCAAGACTTGCGCTCGAAGCAAGCTAGCAGGTCCTGAATTACATTAAAATCCCATAAGAAAAGCATTTCCAGTGTCATTTGAAAACAACAAAAGATATCGAAGTGGGAAATATCTCACTCGATTCGAAATTTAAATCTCTATCGCTCCTATTAGGTAATTTTTGGAAAATACAACGGTTTTTTCCAAAAATTCCAAAAAGCTACGTTTCGATTGAAAAAAAATCTTCCAACGTAGTTTTTTGTACACTCAATAGAATGAAACGAATTTTACATAAATAGAAATTAGAAAGTTGGAGCTAGCGTCCCTAGTAATTGCTTTTCTAATTTTCTTTTCCATTTTTCGGAAAACAGCGTCTAATTGAACCAAGTTTTTCGAAATAGCATAGTCTAAATAATTTAGAAGATATGATGTAGTTTCGAGACTAATGACTGGCTTAAAAAGAGAAAGGGTAGATTTGACAGTCTCTCGGGCAGGCTACATACCTATCGACATGTAGCAAAACCGTTCGAGCAAGACCCTTAACAAGTTATACTTATTATCAAAACCTCATTGGTTTTGAATTGTGTTAACATGTCTATAAAATAGCCAAAGGTAAAGCATTTAAGGGCGCAAAATTTAAATCACTCCTAGTTCAAAAATAGAGTATAGCATTAGCAGTGAAGTTTAGCCCATCACTACTGGTGTTGTATCTGCTTCGGTACTTTAAGCGCTTAGAGCACCGACGCATCGTTTGACGCCGTGAGCTCGCATTAAAGTTATTTTGACAATGCTCGTAAACGCTTATTTCATCAAGATAGATAGTCGACAAGAGCGCGGATGCATAGTGCTGCCGCGTTCATATTTACTTAGGCTTCAAACGCAACGGTTTCGGTTACCTGTCACCAAGCGCATAAGCGTCAAAAACCCAAACTAAACGGCTAAAATAAGCATTAAGAACACTTTAAGCGCCAAAGCAATTGTACTTTTATTATATAAATGTCTACTAGACAGTCTCTTAAGGCGTGAAAAACATTATACATGCGCTTTAACGCTTCCAGTGTCAAAACAAATACGTTCCTGTATAAAGCTCTATTAGGCAATCTCTTAAGTCATGAAAAATACTATACATCTAATGTATCCAATTTTAAACTTGTATTTCTTTCAGTGCATTTTTGCAAAAAGTAAAATTTCAAGTTGTAATGGAACAAACTATTACTTTTCAACTATAGAAATATGAAGTTCGACACAAAATTGCTATTGTTGAATGTTTTTTTTTTGTTCCAGTCCATGGTACACGGGTCGCAGCTAACCCATGAAATTCATGAGTTGCACAATAGTTGAAATAACAATCTTTGCAAAATTAATAACTATTATACACCCTGTCCCAAAATAAACTGGAATGCCGATATAACTCATAGAATACGTAGCGCCATTTATTAGTTTTTTGACATTATTTTGTGTGAGCCCTCTTTAACCAACTGTCAGAATTTCATGACATTACATTAAGCAGTAAGAAAAATACAACTCATAAAGTGATACCTATTTTTGTGCATCAGTCGAAAAATGTATAGAGAACAAAGAATGAATATTAAATTCCCTTTTAATACTGGTAAAACAGCTACAGAAATATTTCAAATGCTCAAAATTGCTTATGGTGATAATTGTTTATCCAAAACATGAGTGTGAGTGGTATCAACGTTTCAAAGACGGTAGATGAACATCCAAGTCGACCATGTGAAGTAATCACTGAAGGAAACATTGAGAAAGTAGGCGATTTCGTGAGTTTGCAAGAAATCTACCTAAAACCACAATCCATTGCATTTTAATTGAAAAATTTGGTCTACGGAAGGTGAATTCGAAGTTTGTTCCACACCGATTAACAGATGATCAAAAATTGAATCGAACTGAACATTCCAAAGACCTCGACGTGATGGAAACTTCTTGAAATCGATTGTGACTGGTGGAGAAACATGGTAGGTACTTTCAGTATGAGGCAGAATTTAAACGTCCAAGTGCTGAATGGCGATCAGCAGGCGAAGGAAATCCGACAAAATCTTGTTTAATGAGGTCAAAAATTAAAACAATATTGATTTGTTTTTACGATTCCAAAGGAATTATCCATAGTTTCTTCCAAATGGTGCAACAGTTAACGCTAAGTATTACTTCGCTGTGATAAAGCGTTTACTAAGTGGAATTCGTCGTCTTCGTCCTGAATATCGAGAACAGGGGAGTCGTCGTTTATTGCATGATAATGCACCAGCACATCACTGATTTTTTGCTTTTTTGCGTATTCTTCAGATTTAGCTCATTGTGACGATTTCTTATTCCCTAAGCTCCATTTGGCTATGAGAGGAAATCATCAATTGAAGACATTCAAAAGGCGACGACCACCATCCTCAAAAGCATTCCAATCATAGACACGGAAAAGTCATTTGACTCACTTGTTGAACGTGCAAATCGATGTATTTCAGTTGATGGAGATTATTTCGAATGAATAAAATGGTATTTGTTAAAATTTAATAATGATTTAATAATGTTTCGTTAATCTATTCCGGTTTATTCTGGGACAGAGGTGTAAATAGATAATTTGCATGCAACTCTTGTGCAATGAGAAACATACATAATTTTGTTGTTTTATATTTCAATACAAATGTACAATCGAAGAGGTCAACAGTTTATCGTGACAAAACGAAAATAAGTAGATAATCAAACCCAATCTAACATTTTGTAATATAAGCAATCACTTTGCTATCATTTGTTTATTGTTTAAAATAAATTGTTTATGTATTTGTATCTGTTAAATGATAATTTAGAATAAATGAATTATCTAGTAAATGAATTAAAATTTATTTTTTCTCCCACAGAGTAACAATCAGAAGCGGCAAATGGCCATGCTATTTAAAAATTGCTATTGCAATAACTGATATTGAAAAACAACACCACATGGTCAGAAACTTTCTGACCTGAATTGCAGTATACGATTTTCCACTATCGGGCGGAAACTGTCAATTTTCTGCTTGTGTTTAACATAGAATATGTTTACATCTAGTGATAACTAAGCTCGTAGTTTAGTTAAGAACGCTTTAACGCCGATGTAAACACTCGATGTTGTGTTAATACAACTATAGTTAAAAATCGTAGTACAGTTAAAATTAACATAACTATTGTCGATGTAAACGGTTACCTAGGTTCTTGGTCAAGTTAACTGCAGCTGCACTTTTAGGGTGATTTGCATCGTGTTTTCGAGTTTTGTGTATTGAGTGCAATCAGAGGTAGGTATTTTAAAAATAAACTTGACTACATCTTCTAACAGAAGCAGTTTAGTTAACTAGATAGAAGTTTAGTTATCACTAGATGTAAACATACTCATAGTGATGTGTTGCTATTTCGATAGCAGTTATAAATAACTGCAATCGCAGAGTAGCATTTTGCTATCAGAAGAGGCAAATAACAGGTATGAGCAATCACGAACTCTGAAACTAATCGACTGTGTTGACAATTGTTTAGAGAAAAGGTAGTCACGATTTCATGGTAAATAGTGAACAAAACCTTGCTATTTTTCAACTGCTACTTGTAACTGTTACTGCAATATAACAGTAACAATTGTAAAGCTGGATTTATAGTTTGAAGCAATCGTATAAACGCAACATTGACAGTAACCGCAGAGTTAATACTCTCGCTCGAGAGGCAGTTCGCATTTTTCCCCTTTCTTCGTAAATTTACAAACTTCGTTCGATAGACGTATGAGAAATCAGTCCAGAAACAATCAAGTAGCCCCCACCTTCATCTAGCCAATCATAAGTCACGAAACCACGTCACATCATCTATTGAGTTACTTAGAATGTGCTATTTCGAAAAATTTTATCATTTTAGAGGCTATTTTCCGAAAAACAGAAAAGAAAATTCAAACAGGACTATTTTCCGTCCTTAGGCTTAACTTTCTAATTTCTATCTATATAAAATTCGTTCCGTTTTATTGATTATATAAAAAGTTACGTGTTCAAAAAACATCTTTTTACTCAAAAACGTTTTTTTGGAATTTTCGGAAAAACCACATAGAGTTTCCAAATGCCACCAAATTACGTCTCTAGAGCTTCGAATTTGAAATCGAATGAGATACTTCCCATCTCGATATCTTTTGGCGTTTGCAAATTATGTGTGTTTAAATTTTCTTAAGAGATGAGTAATTGAGGACAGGCTGTCTTGCTTCCAGTGAGACCCTTAAAATATGGGTTTTCTGTACTACAGTTCACAGTTAGGAGTACTCGTAACGGGAGTCAGAACCGTAATGTAAGTGATTACCAACTTTACGTTTGACCAATGAAAACACATTAGCATTGTTTTTAGGTTATAGGCAGTCAAGTGATATTTTGTAAGCATGTGAAGAATATGAAATACATCAATTGAATCTTTTTCATGCTGTTACTGACTCTGTTGCTGTTACAACAACAGTTGCATCAAACTATAAATCCACCTTTATAGTCATTGAGAATGAACAAATTGCGTAATCACAAGTTTGACACATCGAAAATGTCAAATTTCAGTCTACTTAATTCGTCACTAGACAACAGCGGTAAATACTACTTACTAAGTAATCATGATTATTCTGCTATGTGAGTGAGTAAATTCTGATTCCTGATTTGTGGATTACTTTTCATCTTTTGGGGTGAAATTGTAAACACTCGTTCCGCATGGATTCAATTTTCGGCCTTGTGATAAAAATTACTATTTCCGAAATTACAAATAGGAGAAACCGTGGTGTGAATACTATATGGTGTGCCAGCGCGCATGATTTTCCATCTCTTTCGCACACTTTGACGTCATCTTGGTCGTAATGTCATCAATGAGGTATCTAGAGTGCGCATCTCCTATACTTGTATAAGACCAATTTGGTCCGCATATGGAGAAATTTTGACAGTTGTTCCTCGCTCTTTCTAACTTATGAGTGCGTCGTTCAATAGGGACCTCCTTTTTTCATGCTTTGGTCGACCAAAGCTTGAGAAAAGGAAGGCGATATGTTGGTGTTGTTTCTGTTGAAACGACACCAACATATCGACATATCCAAGATGTCTGCTACCATACGTGGACACGTTTTTTGACCGGATGCACACTCTAGATAACTCATTGAATGTCATGTCAACATAACCTATCAAAATATCAAAAAAATGGCTTCGCATTCCCCTCGGCTATTGTATCAGTGTTCGAATGAGGGATTGATCAATGCTGTAAAATAAAAACTGTGCCCAAATTCTTACATCGCCTCGCAGACATTTTCTTAATTTTCCGGAAAACTAACCATAGAATGGGAAAATTTCTTCAAGGTTTGAAAAAAACTTTTTATTTGCTATCTAACAGTACAAGAATTTTTGCAAAATAATCAAAATTGGCCAAGTTATAAGAGAAAATACAAGAAATTGTACAAAAATACGAAAAAAACATGTTAGATTTTCGTCTGTAATTCAAATTTGTATCAATATTTTGAAAAACGGAAATAACCCTTAGAGGCTATACGAAATGCTCTTTTCAAAAATCTATCTGCGGTGCCCTAGTCCCAAGGACAAGCGAGAAATCGCGAGTTAGAAATTCATATTTTCGCCGGTTAAAATTATCACAACTACTCTTCTAACTTAAATGTTAGTTTTGACCAAAATGACGTCATGCGCAGAACGTACCAAAATACGACATATGCGCTATTCCACCATATAATATTCACACCAAGGGAGAAACCAATAAAAAGCGAGCAGTCTATTTAAAACAATCGACCATATTAATAAGTACATAAGCGCATAGGTTAACGCAATCATATATTAAAGCCCGTTTACATTATTTGCATTTGATTTTTGTTTCGAGTCGCCGCATTCGAGATTCCATTCTACTTACCAAAGAGTGTCATGCGCAGTATGTTGTTTTGAGAAATTGAAGCTGTACGCAAGTTCGAAGTATGGTGTTGGGGTTCTTGTTGTTCCCGTGCTTAACTCGAACAATGTAAAGACGGAAATATCTCGAATCAGAGATGAACTCTGATATAAAATCAAACAGAAAAATCGAATATTGTAAACGGGCTTTACTAGATATAGAAATTGAAACATCAGAAACGACCGAAGACATCGAGGTGTTCCATTCGATTCTAAATAAGAATATTTATATTTCTAATCTCTGATAGCGTTAGGAAAACCAAAAAGTCACATTTTACACCGAAAATAGGGAGTTGTTGATACGAAAATCACTCTATATAATCAATAACTTAAATGAAAGCATCGAGGGAAGTTAAAACTCCAAACGTTACAGCTGTAACAATGTGCTGTACAGGGACGAACCCTGCCCCTGTTAGGGGAGAAATAATTATAAACAAGATTGTAAGAGATTTCACCCTCGATTCTGGTCGGTGATAGTGGTAAGATGAGATTCAATAAACAAAGTTGACAAAATTTATAAGTAGCGCTTAGTAAAATGCACCAAAAACCAAATAAAAGTTTATAAAAAATTGACGAAAATTAAGTCCACAATTGGGGCATATATATTTTGGATTGTTGTTTCCAATTTCTCTGAAAATCACATGTAAACGAGCGTAATTTTCCGATATAAGCGAACATTCTACTCAACACAGTCGGCCACATTAACGAATAAATTAAATACAATCATATCTTTGTTATCGTAGATTATATAGAAATGTGGTCTACTATAAAACAACTCAATAACAGGAAGTGGTTTTGTTTGAGATAAATTGTACTTGTAGTTAAAAAACGTCTACTTGAACATAGAGTATTGAAAGAAAAAATAAATGAAAACTTCCCCTGTTAACCCCGGCCCCAAAGTAATTAAAATTTCGCTTTTATTATAAATTCAATGTATAAAAAGTGTAACTGATAAATTAATCAGATTTCAATAACGCACGTGTTGCGGATTGCCTATGGTGCAATACACGTATTGCGGGTTGCCTACCGTGCAAATTTTCAGTGATATAAACAGAGATTATTTACAATCATAGTGCAAACAGTGGCATTTATCAATTTTAAATCACAATTTACGTTATTTGTGTCTACCAATTAATCAAATCAACAAATTTTGCAATCATACAAACCAATTTTTCCCAACACATCCGGTTTCTAGTCAGAGCATGCGTATTACGTCATTTCCTACTCGGACATTTTCACACATGATCATTATCCCCCCACCCAAAAAACCAAGGAATTTTACGTGATTTCACAGAGAAATTCTAGAAAATGACTCCGAATAGATGGCCTTCTATGAGAAAGAAAAACAAAAACAGCAATGTCAACACTAACCTCAACACCGCTCGCAACTTTTATCATATTTACTAGTCTACCAGTATCTATATTAAACACGTTCATTAGCTCTACTTCACTGGAACACAATCTACAGACGTCATCCATTTTCTATCGTTTTCTTCAATTTCAAGATTATTGTAAAAAAGACCTTGAAAAATTGTACGAACAAGACTTAAACTATACGCGAACTAATAACGAACTGAACAAACGTCTAGAAAGCGTAGAAAGCTAACGAACTTGTTAACGGAAATGTGACGTTTTTCCGTTCACGATTTTGATTGGCTGACGGTACGCGGTGGGGATATAAAGGGTATACAAGGAGGGGGTATACCATATAAAGTACAGTACTGTAATAAATAACTGTAAATAACCATCTAAATACAGAGTTGAGAGACGGAGAGAGAGAGAAAGAATCGCCACATTATTATTAATTATTAATGATAAAATTTATATAAATCTTAAATTATATAAATAATTTTGTAATTTATCAATAAATAATTTATTATTCAATTGAATTTGTGGAATTTTGCCATTTTCAAGGTTATTTGACGTTTACTCACGTATTTTTGTGGGCGGATATTATCCCTACTCCCTTACTCATATAAATTACGCTTTTGTTATTTTAGAAAACAACGACATAGGCAGCACATTATACATCCCGTAAACAAATAATTGATTAAAATTGATAAAAACAATTATTATTACATTAACTGTAGTCGAATAATTTTATATTACATTTATATGGCAAATAATTAATAATTTTGTTAATTTTAAGTTAAAATCAAATTTATCGGATAATTATTTATAATAAATTTAACAAAATGGTGTATAGTGAATCCACTCATGTAGTTGAAAGTTTTGAATTTGTTGCCAACCCTATAGTTCAAGGACTAATAACATTTATATAGAAATATACGCTGAAATGTATATTCTTACGTTGGTATCACTGACGAACTAAACTGTGCTCGTTTGTTTATAGATCAATAATATAACCTCAAATTTTATGTTTCTAAACATGTTTCTTTCTTATTTTTAATGAATTTTGTTTTAAAAGGCCTTCTTTTACTTTGTTTTGTTGATTTTTATTACGTCTTACTTGAATTTTTAGTGTAATATCCGTTTAATTATTATTTATTTAAATTTCCCGCTTTCATTCAATGAATAGGTGTAAGTGTCAAATTCAACACTTTCCACTACATCCATAGATTTACTACTCGTAAAAAATGAAATATTTGGTTATAGTTCGTATCGTACATGGTTCTAATAGAGTACAACTCGTACTGTAAATTATTCGAATCGAGTACAATTTGTATCGTATATTGTTCGAATCGAGTACAACACGTATCATATATTGTTCGAATCGAGTACAACCCATATCGCACACGCTCGAATAGACTATAATTTCTATACTGTACATTATTTGAATCGAGTACAACTCGTAGCGTCCACGTTGCTCGAATAGACTATAATTCCTATACTGTACATTATTTGAATCGAGTACAACTCATAGCGTACATTGTACGAATAGAGTTCATCTCGTATCGTAAATAGTTCGAATCGAGTACAGCACGTATCGTATATTGTTCGAATCGAGTACAACACGTATCACATATTGTTAGAATCGAGTACAACGCATATCGCACACATTGCTCGAATAGAGTATAATTCGTATACCGTACATTATTTGAATCAAGTACAACTCGTATCGTACATTGTACGAATAGAGTTCATCTCGTATCGTAAATAGTTCGAATCGAATACAGCACGTATCGTATATTGTTCGAATCGAGTACAACACGTATCATATATTGTTCGAATCGAGTGCAATTCGTACCGTACCTAATTCGAATCGAGCACAGCACGATTGTTCGAATAGAGTACTACTCGTATCGTATATTGTACGAATCGAGTACGTGATCTTTTCCCTTGCAGTTGCCTATGACTTTGTGAAAGTGGGTCAACTTCTTATTTCAACTCAATAATCTGTATTATCGACAAATTATTGTTTCAATAGATTGTCGGTAATGCAGATTACTGATGTGAGTTGAAACAAGAAGCTAACGTACGTTCACAAAAACAAGGAGAACACCATGGAACACCCCGTATAATCAGAAAAGTATGAAAATAATTGAATTTTGTGCAATTTTCTTTATTTAAACTGAAAATTGTTGAAAAACTACACTCTATCTATCTCTTTCTAATATTTGTTCCTTGAATTAGATCGATAAGGATGAAAAATGTCTATAATGCTCATCTCTAATTATAGTTTCTGGATAATCTGTATAGGGGCGTTAGTTTGACATTTGATTTTAAAATCGAATCGTCAGTGAAAATATTCATTTGTTTATCGGTTTATTGTGGGTTTCATATAATAATTAGTGCTGAAATTTCAATAATTCCACGGAAATTATCGCCTGAAAACTACAATGTAAGTAAATATTTCAATAAATATTAACTTTCAATATAGAAAATAACCTCAATTAAATTTGTGTAACTGAAAATGATAATAATTAATAAACATAGTCCCTGAAAATTAAAAAAAAACAGTCCATGGAAATGACTGAATGAGAGGTTTAATTCTAACATAAAATTTAAAATTATTTCAAGTTTTCGTCGATTTTCCGGAAAACTAACACTTCAATCGGAAAATTTCCTAGATATTTACAAAGCGCTTCCAATTTTCTATAAGGTGTGAATATTATTGCAAAATAGCACAAGTTATGAAGGAAAATATAAAAAAATATAAAAAATTCTTATACTCAATTTACTCCCTAAATATTTGAAAAAAAATGGTATTGGTTCTAATATAAAGGCGCAAAATTAGAAATAGCCAATAGCCTAGCAATACATCATAGAAAAAACAAAACACTTCTATAAAAGCACCAAATTTTAAAATAACCAATGATTTAGAAAACAATAAGTTTGTTTGAATCATATGACGATTTAATTGTACTACCAATTAATGATAGATAAAGTCACTAGATTGGTAAGAGATTAAATTAGTTACAGTTAGGGACTTTCATTCCGCCATGTTCTCGACAATCCGCCATTAAATGAATGAATTTGATGAATAGTAAATCCACTCATGTAGTAGAAAGATTTGAATTTGTTGCCAACCCTATAGTTCAAGAACTAATAACATTTATATAGAAACATGGTAAAATTGATGTTCTTATATTGGTGTTATTGACGAACTAAACGATACTCGTTTGTTTATAGATCAACAATATAACCTCAAATTTTACGTTTTTAAACATATTTCTTTTTTAATTTGAATGAATCTTGTTTTAAAATACTTTCTTTACTTTGTTTTGTTGATTTTTATTACGTCTTATTGATTTTTTTATGTAAAATACCGTTTTATTATTGTTTATTTAAATTTCCCGCTCTCCTGCTTTCCCGTAAGTGTCAAATTCAACATTTTCCACCAGCAGTGGGATTATGAAATTTCACTACAAAATTCGAGGTCGGTGCGACAACGATTTCCCTTCGAACCAACAGGGGGTAATGATATCCCGCAGAGACATTCGGCAATTTTCGTTTCCATGTCCATTTGATTGAATTATTCGAACAAATGCGTGAGTACGAGAAGTACGATGGGAAATTTCCCTTGATGCCTAGTAACTTCGAAGAGGAATGTCGTTTTTACACTCAGCGGGGTGCTCACTTCGACTGTACGCTTCCACTTTCCTTCGACTCGAGCGAACCTAACCTATTTGATGAAATGACAACCACTTCGTTGCGAGTGAGATTTCATAATCAGGGAGCGGATCCCTAGATTTACTATACTTCCATTTAGTTTACGTTCGAACATTCAAAATAATAACGCGACATTAACCATTTTAACCATTTGACTGAGATTATGGAATATAGATGCCATTTTCTATAGTTGTTTTCAATGCCAGCGCTACCTGAAGTTCATCTTCTCAACTAATTTCAATATAAATCAAGGCCTGCTATATAGATTTTTAGCGCTTTACTTATTACAGGCCTGCCCATTTGGCTAAAACTCCATAAGAAGAACATTCTTGTCGAAACGCCAAGTTTCGCCACTGTGGCGAATGTGGCGCTAATACCTGAACGAATCTTGAATTATGATTGGTAACAGATTTCCCGCCAAAAAACGAACAAACAAAGCAACCAAAGATGGCGTATCTAAATAAAGATAGAGAAATATACCTATGTCGTTTTATATTTCGGAAACTAGCGCCATTGCGGCCAAAGTTTGCATTTCTCTCGGAATTTTGAATGAAGACAAATGGGCAGGCGCTAAAAAACCTAGCAGGCCTTGATATAAACTAATCGTTAACTGATTGAAACAGAATTCTGTAAAATCTTATGTTGGAAACACAGAGATGGCACTAGGGTACAAATTTCCATGATTATTCAACAGGTTTTAAAATTATTCTCATAATAAATGCAACAAGTGTTCCTCTGTTTAAATTGTTCATAAATGTTAAACAATATGAAAAGCAACAAATTGAACGAATAAAACATAATTTAAAATAGACTTTTTTTGGGAAATTAATAAAATATTGTTAGTTATCATAACGTTTTGATTATAAATAGGAAATTTATCTACTACGTAAGGCTATTAAACGTCAATTACACGTGCTAATTAAAGAGTAAATTAAGTAAATTAAGCTCAATTAAATAATAAAATAGAGATCGTTGTTAATTTTAAACAGTGTCATGCTATCAAGAATAATGTTCAGTGAAATTATATAGGATCAAAAAATCCAGAAATCCCATTTATTTAAATATACTCCTGTAGTTTATTAAAGAGTTTAGTTACGCCTTTTTGCACCGCTTATCGTTCATCTGTTAACACACTCATTTTTTCATGTATTTACGATTATTGTTATGATTTATAATTACAATATCTACATATGGTGAATAAATACAATTGATTTGGTTACAACTTTTTTAGAATGTTTATCGTTCTGGTCAATATTTGGTTGATTCTCTATTATCAATAAGATAAATTATTGTTGACAATACTATTTATATATTTTTTCCCTCACATAATCATTCTGTACTTGAATTTTTATTTATCGTTAATAAATTATTCGAAAGAATAAAAACTAATAAGAATATAAGACTTGTAATGTAAGTTAACTATAATTTTCCACCTACATAGTCTTTATTGCATTTCTAACGGCAAAATTGCATATTATACTGAAAATTTAGCGTAACAATTCTTGTCTACGACCTGTTAGTAATTTAAATTTTATCTGATAAGGATCTATATGTAGGTACATTATAAAAAGTATTTCACTTCGGGTTATAGGTCGTAATTTGGAGAGCAATTCGACAAATATTTCAAGGATCTATCTAAGAGTCTCTAAAGTAAGATTTGGGCCTTGTAGCTTATTTAAAAATTAGTCAAAAAACGCACGCAATTTTCGAAAACCAGTTACATACGTCAAGTTTTTTACTCTAGGAAGAATAATAAATAAAGCCGCATTTACACAGAAAAAGTCACTAGAAACAAAAACTAGATCGTTTTGGCCGTAAATTTAAATATTTACAACTCGCTTTACTTTAAATCTAACATATTTAAGTCCCTGATGAGAACTACTACGTGTGCCACGCTATTCTTCGCAGTAGCCTATGGTTTTGCGAACGTATGTCAGCTTCTTATTTCAATTCTAGAATCTGCATTACCGACTTCCTCTTGTTTCAATAAATTGTCGGTAATGCAGATTACAGCGTTGAAATAAGAAGCTGCCCTACGTTCATAAAGTCATAGGTTACTGGGAAGAGGAATACATGTTAGAGTAAAATTCAATATTTTGTAGGCATTATTTTTGAGTTGTGTAAACTTGACTGTAAGATAGCCAATAGGAAGCTAGCATTTAGGCGCAAAATTTAAATAAATCCAAGTTTAAAAATTGAGTATAGAATGCTTTAACAGAGTTTTTTCGTTTTTGCGTTTTTATTCTAGAATGGGAACGATAGAGAGAATTAAACAAAATTATATAGACAGAATTCTTGAGCCATTCTGAGGCATTTTATGTATTTTTGAAAATCGCAGAGTATTTTTTGACCAATTTCACGGTGAGCCACAATGTTCAAATTTTGGTAAAATAATCTCCAGAGACATTTCTATAAATTCTTAAAAAGAAATTATGAAATTTTAGTTATTTTAGAGTTATTCTCCATATTATGCCAAATATTAGCTTATTATGCTAAATACGCTCGACTATAAGCCAATTTAATATATTTCAGACTATCTTTGAATGATCTAATAGAAGTCCAGTCTAAATCGCTAAACGGATCTATTTAAAAAGACTTTTAGTTCGTTCCCTCATTGGCCTCTTATATATTTGAACTATTGTCCATTCTCAATAAAATTTGAATTATTTCCATTCGGATAATCAAACATTAAAGATTATCCTGTGGGTTAAAAAGGAGGATTCCAACCTGTTTAGAATTGCAATTGTTGGATTTATTTCTGTTGAAATGCCGACAGAAAATGCATCTTTGTTGTTTAATATTCAGTAGATACAACACAGTTAAAGCTGCACCCTAAAATTCAGCTATTTGATTAATTGTAGCTCTCTATAGTATCATTTATCAACAATAAATCAACTGTCGTTTGCAAAACTTTTATTTTCGTTTTGAGTTTATGGCATCGTAAAAATTGAATATTATCGAATTTTCACCAGGAAAAAGCACATTGACGTTTATTGTTGTTCAACTTTTGGCGAAATATTCGGCAATATTCGAAAACAGAGCATATATTCCAAAAAATAAAGGATAATAGACAATAAATCATGATAACAATTAATGAAAAAATTGTACAAATATCCAGAAATCACTTATTTCCAAATCAAATATTGTTTCAAATGAACTGATTTTTAGACGTTCTATTAAGATATGAATCGAATGATGTATATTTTCATCGAGTTTTGCACTTTCCAATAAAAACAGCGAATTCTATCGCTAGCAAATCAATTTAGTTTTTTCTCCTATTTAAAATTAGAATAATTATTTAGGAGACACGTCTACAGCATGCGTTTATTATTCTGCAGTTGAAATTCATATAAAATTGATTATTAAAAAGTCAATCAAACTATACATTGTTGTTTCTGTTTTTTTAGTTAGAAAAATATGGTTGAATATAGTTATAATGAAGAAAATTTTTATTCAACTGCCAATCATAACACCATAAAATCAACCGTACAGCTATTAATTATTTTTGCTCATTTTTTGTAGCAATCTAATTTGGCTCCAAAATGGATGGTATTTTTCTCAATTTGGATTACAATCGATTCCATGCAGCATTTTCCAATCTACGATCTACGATCGTTTATTTAGTTTTAAAGACTTAAAAACTGAAAAAACAAAGTAATGATAGCGTCTAATCTAACACAAGTTTCATCGAATAGCTAATGTAAGTATGACTTTTTGCCTATTTTTTTCCTCGAACTAATTTAAATGGAGAAATTGAGGGAATTTTTCTCAAATTGGATTGCAATCGAGTCTATGCAGCATCATCGTAATTGTTAATTTTCCACTTACAAAACCAATCTACGATCAAATTTGAATCATGCGGTTGGTTTTGAAGGCTCAAATGTGGTCTATTTAAAAAAAAAATTGAACATGAATTGTATCTTGTTGAAATGCTAAAATTGCTTCAATTTGACAGCCGTCATCTTTTCCAGGCTAAAAAGCGAGTATATTTCTATGAGTCCTCTTCTAAAATAATCGTTTTTGCCAGAGAGACCCGAGAGAGTATCGAAACGAGCAACGAGATTATAGTGCAAATAGACAGTTGAAATGATAGAAAGTAGTTTATTTTGTTGAAATATTTCTAGCATGCTTACCCGCATTGATAACAATTTTCTTGGGTTCTTATATCTTGATTTTGCATCACATGCAAATTGTTCGTTAATTCTACCGAATAATAGCACCAAAAATAGGCTTTAACACTCACAAGGAAACATTCCCAGGTGTCCCCCCTCCGATTTTCAACCTTTATAACTTCTACCCTAATCAACATTTCGATATGCGTCTACATTATTTTTCATCCTGAGAATATTTTAACCGGAAGTATGCGAAACTTAAAAAGTACCTCGTTTAAGCCTAAACTTTGAGTGGCGATTTCACCCCCTAAATGTTTTTCCGCCGATAAAAAACATGCATCTCTTAGAATTCGATGGAGAATAACATCCAAATTTCATTTAGATCGGAGGGGGACACCTGGGAATGTTTCCTTGTCAGACTTACAATACTTTTTACTGTGAATGGTGTCTTTTTAGCAAGTTCACATTATTTAAATTTTAAGCTTGCTCACATCATGAATGATTAATTTTTGGGCTAGACTCTCTTTCAATCACAAGTTATTGTAATAAATTGCACGTTATGTGTCTAAAATAGACCATTTTCGACAAGTCGAAGTCGATTGTATATTTAGTCTTGCTGTTTTCAATGAATAATAAACAGAACATCCAATAAATTAACGAAATCTAACTCTATATTTTTAAATTAGGAAATATGTGATCCAATTACACGGCTAGTATCCGAACACGTAACATCTCCAAACGGATTAGTGTTGTTTTTAATTGAAAACCGTAATCTCCAATATCTAGAAGTTTTCTAATAGTTCACTTTATTGGTGTTGCATTGTAAACAAAACGAATGAACGAACTGAAGTGACTAAAAAATTATATCAATAACTATTGATTGTACATTAAAAATAGAAATGAATAAGTAGTTTTAGTTATTGATATTTTATTAACAATAGGCAAAAATATGATTATACCAAATAAAATTTTACCAATAAAAGTTTATTATGATTTTGCGCCGTATAGCTTGTACGTGTTGTACAAGTCGCAGTCGTGATTCGACACCCCCGCAAACTGGTAGACGACTTTTGTGAAAGAACGAATTTCGCCACTACTATCGCCGCCACCGGTCGTCACTACCATCATCATCAACATCATCAAGACCGCCTCCACCAAATTTATCGTAATTTTGGAATATTTTGGGAGAAAATAACGAAATAGTGGCCGACAATGTAAAGTTTCAATAATGACGTGTGATAAGAAATTGCGATAAATCAGGCAACAGGTGAGTGAATATTTTGGAAATTTTATTGGTTTTAAACAATTTTATTATAGTCTCGATTGTTTACAATGATTTTATTAATTTTTATATTTGAAAAATCGAATAATGATTGCGGAAAACTCATTTTCTATTCAAACAGTTTTCCCATATTTCTCTATTAACGAAATCTAATTGATTACTTCCAGCTAAATTTGAATAGATTTTTCTTGCTTAATTAAGATTTCCAACTTTAATATAGTTTGTTTATGCATAAAGAAAATTCTTTTTAATATTTCTATAACTTTCTTGCATTATAAAAACATTTCAAATCGAATTCTTTTATATTTAGATTACTCAATAAATTTTAACGATGTTTGCATTATAAAAAATTGCAAATTAAACAATTCCAATTAATAAATTTCAATTAATTCGAACGGAATTTTTCTAAAACTAATTCTAAAATTTGAACACAAGAAACACGTCCGTGGTTTTTGTCGACTTTTCATCAAATTGACTTACGATCATGCACTTCTGTTTATTTTTCGGGTGTTAGCTAGAATCCAGAGAGCAGATGCTTGATTCTATTAGACAGTTCTACGTATAAAACCTTTGCTTTTTTTCGATTTTCATGAATGCACCGAACATTCAAGACGCAAAAGTACATGACACGACCATCATTTTCCCCAAAGAGGATTCACAGCCGTGTCTTGTTAGTTTTCTTTCAATTTGGGGCGACATAATCCAATCATATTTCTAAAATTGTAAAAAATAATGAAACCTAAAGATCGCAGGCCAATTAAAACGAATATAAATAAAAAAGTAACCCAAATTCGATTGGATAGACCCCCAAATAATCAGTGTTAGTTCAGGGCCCCCAAAATTAATGTTCCGTTTCTGGAAATAATAGTTAGCTCGGGTTAAATTTGTTTTGGGTTGCCAAAGGGAACGGTTTAAAAATGTTCATCCCCGAGCAAAAAATTTGTCCCAACTAGAGTCGTAAAAGTTTGAGAAACACTAAACTACAATACAACCACATACCTGTTATTCTCTTCCAATATCAAAATTAATTTGGCTAATTATCGGGTAGGTAACGTATAACTAGACTATCTAACGTCTCTTTGTCAAGTCTATTGAATAATTTTTTGATTCGTTGCTATTTGTATCAAGACATATTCGTTAATTATAATTAATTGCGGTTCAAACGATGTACAAATAAATTATGTGAGCAAAACATCTATCAACTGTATTGTTGAAGATTTCCTATATTAATCTTTAAAATTACACCACTTGTAGTAAAAAACACCTTATTCTATTCAAATACAGCAACCCGTGTATGACTGAGCTTAAACCGAGCTTTATTATCTAATAAATTTCGGGTTTGTTAATCCTCGACTAATATTGAAATTTGCTAGTTGATTTGCTTAAGATGAATTTCAACTCGTTCAAATTGTATCGATCGCTGTCTGTATTTGTGGAAAGATTTGTTTGACAATTTTCGTGGAGTTGAGGTTTAAAGAAACTTTCCAATTCACAATTTCCCTTTGTGGAAGTTTTCTATTTAGTTTAACGATCAATTCGAAAAGGGTCTCCAATAGTTGCTGAATCTTATCAAACTAATTGCGCTAGAATTGACCAACAAAGCTATTAATGTTGGTTGTTATTTTATCAATAATTAGATGGGATTATATCAAAGGAATTTGGTTGAATAGTAGCGGAAGTTTGTTGTTTTCAATTTATGGAATTTGAAATTAACAAAATATAAACAATCGTCGTAATATATCTGCTTACAATTTGGTTACAATGTATGAATGTTTCTTTAAATATTTGAGTTATATTTAATGTAACAAAAGCACAATATTTAATATTTAAATTTGGATTATTGCGATGAATTATTCAGGAAAAATTTCATTATAAATATACTCATCGTTGCAACTGTCACCGACATTCTACCCACAAGTGAGACAAACGATCTTACCGCAACTAGATGGTAAGAAAGAAGCTATGAAAATGCTGGTTCAATTTTAGTTTCTTTGAGTAGAAAAAAACAAACAACAATACCTCTTTTATTATATCAGAATTGTGTATGTTTAAAACAGATGTATTCAAGTAGATTTCGATCACAATAAATAAGAATTTTCCATTTTATGACAAATATAAAAGCTTCAAGAACTCCCCGTTAAAGTCCTTTTCTATTACGAATTCGCATATCTCGATATAAGTCAACAATTTATTCGAATTTCTCCCGAAAAGTATCCAGTTTGAGTAAATTTGAAAAGTAGTAGCGAAAATTAATTAGAAATAATTCGCGTGGGTTTAATTAATGTTAAAGGTATTGTCCTTTGGGTGATATTCTCTAAAATATAACATTTCAAGCAAATTCAATTTTATAAATCGTATAAATTCAGGATAAAACCTACGCTTTGCCATATGTACATTTAATTTTGTAATTTACCGTTTTTCAGTAATATAAGTTTTAAACATACTTAGGGCTATTGATGGAAGTTTTAATACTCTTAATTGTCCAATCAGCAGCGCATTTATTGCAAAAAACGTTCCAGTCTAGCTCTATTAATTAATTAATCAATTAATTAATTAATTAAAATATCGTAAATTATTTAAAAATAAAACTTTCGAGTTAATAATGTGTAAATAAATTTTAGAATCTGGTTGGTTGAATCCAGTATTCTTTAGGGAAAATGCGAAATAGAAAATAAATGCAAAGTTCGTAACAAAGAAACCGCAAGTTTGACGGTAATTTATGAATTTTTACTTTATACAATTGTTCGAATAGAAATTGTCTTGTGTATTGTAAAATACAAACATCAGTTCTACCTGAATTACTTTCATATTGTTTGTTCTTCTATTATTTTCATTATAAAACTTAAAGGATTTTTTAAATATTGAAACGTAAATAGACGTCTTGCTAATTGTGGCAACGTAATGAAATAAATGTTTGAATTTCAAATTGTTATTCAGCTTAAATTGGTTGATTTTACACAGACCCTGTTGTATTTACAATAGTTTACAGAAATACTCAAATACCTCCATGTATAAAGACGAGTCTTTAATAATAGTTCTTAATTATTGTCACTTTGTTTAATTATTATAGAGAACAATTACAATAATGAATACTATTTGCACCCCTCAGTTTTGATAACATCATAAATTCCGGCTGAGTTAATGAAAAACTAACCAGAAATTCATCAAAATCCACTGATAGATCACTAACATTTATCATTAAACTTGTGTGAACGATTAATAAAACATCAGAATATTGTGTGTAACCCTACCCTTATCTCGATCATTATCGGCGACAATTTCCATTTTGTTGATATTTGTTGGAAATGTAAATTTTTTGTCGGCGAAGCTTTGCTAGGGTAAACACCCTTGAAAATCTATTGCTTCCTTCAATTACAAAGGATTAATTTAAATATACTACTATTTACATATAATTCTCAATGCAGACGCTTTAAAAAACAAAACGAGTTCACATTTAACGAGGATTTTTCTTAAATTTATAGAGAAAAACTACCACGCTCTTCAGCTTATGCCAACTGTCATTTAGCGAGAGATTTTAAGGTTTTATAAAGGGTCCTAGGAGACGATTCCAACATTAGTTTTGTATATGCTCTAGAATAAAATAAGAGATGCTCCTCGAGTCATTCCGAGTCATTTTACATGCGCATCACATCTTTGAAAATCGCTACACTATTGGAAAACGAGCGCTTATTGATCAACCTAAGAGCTACGAGGTCCAATATTTGTTGAATTGCTCGCCAAATAATGATAATGTATATAAAATTTTTGTTTTTAAATTGTAATATAGAACCGTCTAGACGACAATTACAAAATAATTCAATACATTTTCGTACAAATTGAAACGTGGATAAATTGTGGGAGTTTTTTATCCGAAAGAAACCACACGATTAGAGTCTCGATGGGAACTGGAATCGTTTCTTTTTTCTACACTTGTAACTTTTCTAATAACTTTTATTAATAGAAACTGATACTTTTGTTGATGGTCTTCAAATCAAACGGATAAACTTGTCTAGTTTAGTGGTTGGAACTTGGAAGTTTTCGATATTTTAATTTAAATTACTCTCCCAAGTTCAATTTATTTCCACACCGAAAACCGAATACACTCTCATGCATTTTAGTAAATTTCTAGATAAGCTCTAGTCTATAGTGAAAATTTATTGATAATCGATATTGAGTTGTTTTTAATCCGATTTAGGCGACTTATTCGTCTTCACGTTCAATAAAAACATATTTTATGGAATTGTTTTCCTTTGAATACATTCTGTTTTCAAAGGTGTATGGAAAAGTATTGAATCGAACTAATTCTTGGTTCTTTAAATTCTATTTTACAACCCCAATTCTCGCTTTAATCGTCCAGAAAATTCAAGGAAATAAATAATTTTTGTGTAGTACCAATAATATTTATTTCATTAAGAATAGAAATAAAATACAGACAAAATGTTTTAAATTACTTATACCTTAATATCGATCTCCAACCGAGGATGGCGGTAAATGAGAGGTCCTGGATCCGTTTTCCGGTCGACGAGTTAAGCTTTCCACAGGTAGAAACCATTGGCAAGATATAATTAAATATTAATTAATTTTTATCTAATTAATTTAAATTTAATTAATTATTTATATTTGCAATTATATGTATGCAATTTTGCTACATAAATCGTGAACTTTGATGTAAATAACCTATAACGCCTGATTGAGCTGTCTTGTTATTGTAAAAATTACTCAAAATTAATAAAATAGATGTTCTGATGAATGGTAGCGGATTAATAAGCGAAAATTTTAACGAATTCCACTAATGACAGTCTTTAGGTCTTTAGGTGGATGTTAAAGTTGATATTTTCACATGAAATACTAATTTCCTTTGTACAACTATCATATGTTGAGATAAGCGTAGGGTTTAAAAATGCAGAATCATGTAGAATTGGCAAAATTATCTGAACACTAATGAGGACGTTCAATTTGCGGTATTTTAAAACAAACCTACATGAAAATCTCGTTTACATCGATAATGATGAGAAAGTGACGAGTTTCTCGCTTTTTGTTCAGGTTTTTCCAATATTTACAAAAAACCATTCAAATTTAGCTTGTTTTTGAATTGTTTTGATTAAAAAGCACACATCTTTTCTACTATTGACATTTCAATTAATGATCAATTTTCAAAAAATTCAATCAATTCCATGTATTACCAAAATTTTGAGGCTTATTTTGTAAACAAACATCTATCTCAACTAGTAATTTTAGAGTTTCGAAGTTTTTTTTTTTGGTTAAAAGTTTCGCTAGAAAAACCTATCTTGTTTAGAATTCTTCCCGTTCTTGTAACCATTCATAAGTCTCGAAAACATAAGATCCAACAAGCGAAATTTCGCAAATTACGCTACTTTAGATACCGTTTTATAGAACCAATAAGCAAATTATAGGTCGCAATTGTGGCTTTAATTTTCCTGGAACTAACTCCACATTTCAATTTATTGATTGTACAAAGAGATTTAAATTCCATCAATGCAATTTTTTCGAATTTTCGGAAAACCCAGCCTAGTTTTCTAAATGTTAGGGTTCGAAAGGTGCAGACTTGTATCTAGAATCAATTCGATATCTTTCGTTCTATTGTCTGCAATCTCTATTTGATCCACCTGTTTGTGTCAAAATTTTAACCAGATTAATTTATAAATGGCAATCGAGATTACTGTTTAATATTCATGTCGCTCCTTATCCATGGATTATAATAATCTGATCAAATTTGTAACAACAAATGTAAACTTATTGGTGTATTTTTAGGTTGGAATTTAATAGATGTGGAAGAGTTAATGTTACCATATGAGTGAAATATGTAAAAATATTTATGTTTGTTTTAATGAAATAGAAAGTCTGTTTTTTATCAATAGAACAGTTTAAAATTCCATCAAAAATAAATATTTTAGAATTATTCCTTTTCGAAGCAACATGAAACTGTTCAATTTGTAAACGATCAAGTTTACTAAAACACCAACAACTATTTTAATTAAAAAATTATTAATATATTTTTGATACGTTATACAATCTTGCGTTTCCGTTTTAAAGTAGGTCTTTAATATTTGGACGAAATAAACAGACTTCATCGTTGTAGGAAGCGTACATATTTTAATATAACTTCAACAAAACAGGGTTGTTTTATCGGGGTCACTATACCATCTTACCAATATATAATTAAAATTGCTTCATTTATTTGCAATTAAATTACATCCAATTGGGGAGTCTTTTTAGTGTTGTTGCACAATAAATAAATTTCACGTGGCAATTTGATATTTTAATTAAAATTCCTTACGTCAAATGTACTGAAAATAGACAGATCCACATAGAAACGTGATACTATTGTAAAATTTCTATTGTTGTTATTTTTGCCAAAATTTCAATCGGCGTATGATTGAAAATTCAACTACACTATTCAATTGTATTCCTTGTTGATTTAATTACAATGGATTTGTGGTTCTTTATTGATAACAGGAGATTTTTCAATAAATACAAAACTGTCGTTTTATGATTTTTTAATCGAATTTTCCGCGTTGGTAGCTTCGTTGTCAATATTTATTGTGAAAGATGAAAATTTAGCATCCCTTCCAGGAAAATAAACCTAATAAACTGCTATCAAAAATTTATAAGGTTTAATATACTTACAGTATTTATAGCAGAAACAAAAAAAATGATAGAATTTTCGATTTTCTATCAAATATATTTTTAGATTTACTATAATAGACATCTATTAAGATGTAGACATTTATGACCAACAAAATTATGGAATAAAATCCAGGTTGATTATTTTTATACAGCAAAAAGCAATAATCAATTTTACACACGTGCTGCTATAAAATTGTAATTTTCACGTTTCAGTTTTCAATAATTACGATAACACTAACTACGATTGACTTAAATGCATGATTCTTATCATAAATCGCATTGTTAGGTAAACAATTCGAAAAATAAATCAAAGGGGCGTCTAGTGATCATTTTAGCAAAATTAGAACTTCCTAGCTCATTTTTGAGTCATTTTAGGTGTATAATTCTTTTAGATCAACATCGAAATGAGCTACGAAGTTCAAATTTTAGCAATCTTCAAATTCTGACTAGAAAAGCATAATTAATATAGCAATACTAAAAAGTGAATTGATGTTGTAATAAAAAATCACTTCAGGCTGTGCGTATTGATTCAATTAGGAAATACAACCAAGATCCCAATATGAAAGCTTTCTAACCGTCTTCGCTCGTAATATATTAAAATTTTTGTAGAGTAGCTTCGATAAAAGTTCTTCATTAAAATTGAGAAAAATTCCCTTTAATAAAATTAAATTGCTTTGATTACTGCGTTTCTAAAGGTGATCGTGTTTCGATTATAAATAAAGTTATGTATTTTTTACTAGTAAAGTTGTATTTATACTAAAATAGCCGAATGGCTAAGAACCATTCAAATAATCGTGCTATTTGAGTGGATAAACGTGATTGGTTGGGAATAAGAAGGAATAATGAGTCGTTCAGTTTATTTCGTGTAAAAGTAGGCTCTTAACAGAGTCTAGAAATAGCAATAATACTATAATAACAATACTAGTAGAAATAACACTATTGTGCGCCAGTTTTGTTTTCAAATACAACTTTATTGAAGGCAAACGGTATCTAACAACTCCAAGTAATGTCTAGTTGGGTTAGTTTGCAACAAGATAGATTACTTGTCGCCTTAAGAGTGAATGTCACAGTTGACATGTGAGAATGAATGATTTTACTAGCGTAGATTTCGTAAAGGAGTTCTGTTGACTTACCTACAGCTGAATCAAGTTTAATAGAGATAAAACAGCATTTCAAATGCTTAATGTTGTGTATAAATTGCATTATAATCGAACATATCTGGACTAACAAACTAAATTTAGTTAAAAATTCAACAAACAGCTATTTAGAATTGGATAGACAAACAATTATCAACTCTATACTACAATATTAATATTCTAATTGCTAATAGTTGATAAATGAACCACAATAATGAGGTATTCATCTTGACTACAATCAGGGTTTGTTGTTAAGAGATACAGGTTTGATGGGGAACGCTATTGTTTCTATCTATTGTAATTCAAGTTTCTAATAGAATAGAATACAAAAATTAAAAATGATCAAACAATAGAGCAAGGCAATTTTTACTAGACGCTACAAAAGGAGATGCTCCTCAAATGTATGTGGTTACTTTGAAAAAGATTTTAAATTAAACTGTAGACTATTTAAGAATTATATCAAATATTTATCTATTATCGATAATACAACTCATTAATCTCCTCTCTAAAGTACTCAACATAAGCTCTTTTTTATTTAGAAATTGGTAATCTGTTAAATCTCTCAACTGCTAAGCAGCTTTCTAAAATACCTGAAAGTTTACACAAAAAATCTTCCAGTATTTGAGGTTTAAACTGTTTAAAATATATATTGCCTAATTCTTATGGTTTTATAGAAGAGTCCTTGATCATTTTAGCGAATTTTGAACCTCGTAGCTCATCAATTTGTCGATGAGCTATAAAGTTCAAATTTCGCTCAAATAACCACCTATAAATCCTCGAAATATTCTCCGAATTGCTCGCCAAATAACTGGTGTTTGTATAAGAAATAAGAACATTTAACTGAGGGAGTGCAATAAAATTGATATAGCAAAAGCACAAATTGATTTCTATATCCAGATCAAAATCTCTATCAAACAAAACAACATTTTTTATTCGCATAAAACATGCTGCTATATGCTTCAATAAAACATTACCATTAGTGTAATGTTGGTAGGTAATGTTCTTTAGAATGTGCCAGTGCTAATATCGAATTAGCAGAAAAGTCAACATTTCGCATACAGCACGTAGTATCGTTTGCGAATAGAGAAACACAACTATAACAATAAAATTTCAACGTATAACAGTTAACATGTAAATAGTTATTAGAACAAGTGTTATTTTACTAGAATTCTACCAATTTTATAGTTTTACGACAATAGAAACTCATAAGAATCGTGTAACTCAATCAATAACGATGTGATTTATCGAAGAAGAAAGATTGAATGTGATTTGATTCAATTGAAACTATTCCACTTATTGTATTGTTAGTTTAAAATTAAAATAACAAAAGGACATATAAAACGATAATTCCTCTAGGAGTTATATTTTTTATTTACAACACGATTTAAGAATTTTACTCCCTTAATTTATGATTATTTAGTTTAATGCTAATCCACGTCTCTTGTGACGAACATGTACTCGTGTTACATTGTTAAATATGACTTTACAACTACTTCAGAGAAATATTAAGCCCACTTTTACTACAGATAAAGGAATAAAGATTTACCCTCTAAAATTGTAAAATTAATGATGTATACGCCTTTAATTTGTCCATCTTTGAATTAAACACAAGTTGCGGTTGTGCTGGTCTGTTACAACAGAATTGACGATGAGAACTAGACCAGGGTAATCTTGAACGTAATCCAGTCTAACAAATGGAGAAATTACAGTTTAACTACAATTAGACAATATTTATAGGTAGTCTAGTAATTCACCCCAAAAAACCTTTCTTGTACAAATTTGGTGATTATTGGCGCTAATTAGTCCTTCAATCTGGCTAATAAATTATTTATTTTATTGTATTTGGGGGATTATATTGTTTATCTTCTTACTTTCAGATAGCTTCATTTCTCAAACACAACAAATAATAGCCCGATAGACCGGAAAGTTTAATCGATGAAATGATTGGCGATAAATGGAGATATTTGATAGTTTATGAATTGATTTTTGTCTTATTTAATACAATTGAATCGACTGCTAGTTTATTACAAGCGAATTGTATTGGATTTAACGATGAGAATTTCGATGTGGATCCCAATACAAACTTAACAAACAAATATGAAACTAGTTTACAACGTGATAAACGTGATGATGTTGATAATGACATCAATATCGAATATGATGATTATAATTCAACTTATTACAATGATACTTATGAGAATATGACGTATACAGAAGAAGAATTAAGGGAGTATTTGAGGAATTTTATATTCCCGAAAACTTGGACATGGGTATTGATTATATTCCACACATTTGTCTTCGTTATTGGTATCATTGGTAATATATTAGTTTGTATTGCTGTTTATCGAAATCATACAATGAGGACTGTTACGAATTATTTCATTGTCAATTTGGCTGTTGCTGATTTTCTTGTTATATTGTTCTGTCTACCACCTAGTGTTGTATGGGATGTTACACTAACATGGTTCTTTGGTATTGCTATGTGTAAAATCGTCCTCTATCTGCAGGTAAGTGGGATTATTTCTAAATTATCGCTATAAGGCTATCGATTCCATAAAGTGTCAATATCGGTTTCCTAAAGAGCCGCTAGTTGTAGATTCGATCACTGTTCTTTAAGCTAGCGAGCCTGTAAGTAGTGAGCGCATGTGCAGTTCGTTTAACAATTGTAGCGCATCCCTCTCTCTTTCGAGTTTATCGATACTACAACTTTGTTGAATCGATTATTGGTTCTATATCGATTCTATACGTTCTAGAAACTGACCCTTAATGCGAACTTTCTCATTTAAATGGGAAGAATTTCTAGTCCCCACTTTGCAACCAAAATTTTGACCAATAAAGCGACATATAGGGATGTTGTAAATTGGTGTAGTGATTGAAATCGTGATACTTGTTTTAATCGTAATCCCCAGATAACGGTAAAGAAATCGATTCTATCTACCAACTTTTCCCACGATTGTTCTATTTGATTTATTCAAATTTCGAATGAATTAGCAAATTTAGTAGTAGTGCTGTCTATTTTCGCCCGAAAATTCCCATTTGCCATACACTTGTCAAGGCTTTTGTTTCATTTAGACCGACAATAAATTGGTTACTATTTCCGTCATTTTGTATTATATGGGAATTCGTATAATCGCACACCTATTTTCAGTAAATTGAATTGACGACGATCAATCATAATGATGGACAACTAATCTATTATTTCTTACTGTTGTTCATTATAAATGAGGAATCATGATCGGCAAAGGTCTGTTTTATTCTTCAAGTTTACCTTTAAAGAATTAAATTTAATGCGAACACAATTTCATGCTGTTGCTCTCGTCGAGCGGCTGCAATAAACTAGAACGAGCGTGTAATTAGAATTGTGGCAACTGTTAGAAAAACGTATATTGCACATAATTTAACAGTAAAAACGTAAAACAATAGATTTATAAACTGTACACCAATATACGGATTGATGAGCGTAATTTTGTTGTTAACTAGCAACAAGTAAAGAGATTGGTTTGGTTTTATTTTCAAGTACAATACGAATTCTTTTGTGGTCCTTTGTTAGGTGAAATCTATTGAAAACTTATTCTTTGTTTCGCTAATATTTCTAAGCAGGAATCGTTAAAATATAGACGAATTAGATTGGAAGATCGGAAACTACATACAAAGAACATCAAACAAAACAATGCTGTGATAAAATAAAATACGAAAAGAATCGGAATTTTCGAATTTCACACACCTAATAGCATCGTACAGCAATTTCGCGAGACTTAGGGTAGGTTTCTGAAACGATACATATCAGTTCTATAAGGCTATCGATTCTATAAAGTGTTATTATCCGTTTCTGAAAGGGTCGCTAGGAGTTGTAGATTCGGCCACTGTTCTTTAAACTAGCGAGCCTATAAGTAGTGAGCGCATGCTCAGTTCATTTTGCAATTGTAGCGCATTCCTCTGTGCGCCGCTTTGAATTGTCTTTTATCATTGTTGGATCTACAGTTATTTCTCTTTCAGAAACAGGTTTAGAGTTTATTGATACTACAATCTTATAGAATCGATAACTATTGGTTCTTTATCGGTTCTATTTGTTGTAGAAACTGACCCTTAAGGGTCTGCACTTGATCTTCGATTAGGCGTGCAAAAATTACTGATGTTTAATTTAATTTAATTTAATTTAATTGATGATCTCGTCTGTTCCCCAACCGATTTACTGAAGTGTTCTTGAGATTCGTAAAAAATTGTTCTTTTTTGCTTTAATATAAATGTCGAAATTCGTTGAATCACAAGCTCTATACTTTATTCACTGATTGTTCACGCGTAAATTTCTATGTTAATTTATAAAGGGTGTGTACATTGTGGTTTTTGTAGATTCAATGTTACAAAAAAATGTAACTATTCGAGTGTAAAATAAACATTAACTCCTTTGTTGCCATCCATTTGATTCGCTATTGAACCACTATATTTACCAGACTATTCTTCAAAATTACATCTAACCATTGAATAATTATTATAAATTAATGTATATTTCATAATCAAGCATCAAAATTAATATAATTGATAGATTTGATTGATTCGACATTGATTCTGCTAGTTTCTAGTAATTTTCAAATATTATCAATTAAAAAAATCTTATTGTAGAGCTTTATCTGAAGTACTGCTGAAAATATGAATATTAATGCAGCACACAATATTGTACAAATTAATGGCGAGTTGTCTATTCAGATTAACTGTTATTGTCGACTAATCGATGCATCACAGATTCAACTATTCGACCTTATAAATCACACCCTTGTGATAATAGTCGATTAAACGGGCTGGATAAACCATGAAAAATCAACACAATTCTCACAGTTTTTAGAGATAAATTGATTACGCCGAGATTGATGAACGTATTTAAGACACCCCATTTGACATTATAAATTCTGTAAGGCACCCGTTCAAAAATAATTCACAAAGTTGTTGGTTATTTTTTTTTGTTTTAAATTTGTTTCGATTGTACAAAAACCATAGACACTTTTAAAACTCAATTTTTTCGCCCGTATACTCAATTTTTTCTCACTCCATTCTTTTAAATTGTACTTTCTTACCGAAAAAGTATAACGAAGCATTTTGTACGTTCTACGTCGTTATATAGAATAAATTTCACTAATGGAATATTTGAAGTCAAGTTGCTGATTTTATAAATTCAATTTTTTCAACCGATAATACAATCTTGAAACTTTATATTAATGGGAAAGTGTTTGAGAAATCGTTGGCAATTTATCCATAATTGATTCTTTCATAATTTCCCAATTACTTACAACTAGAATGTGATAATTGGGTTATTCAAGTTGATATAGTTACGTAAACTAATGAGTCTTGCAACCCATATTTCGAATAAAATTTAATCGTTCGTGTTGACTTTATAATAACATTTTTAGGGGTCTTCATTGTATCTCGAAGGGAGGTTTTGTTAAGAATCGGTTTTTAATGAAATACGCAAATACGATTAAGACAATATTGTCTGATTGATTAGCGAGAGGCGGGATAATTTACGTATTTAACAACCAAATTTTTCACAAATCTGTAATTAAATTACGTTTGGAAACTTTATTTGTTGTCAATTTAGTTAACGAGAATATCTACAATTTTATTATCCATTTTACTTGCTACAAATACAAAGTGGATTGTTTCGTGTTTTGTAACAATATATGTTTAGTTTGTTCAACGCAAAAAATTCGAAATGGATTTGTAAGTGAATTGCTACCATTATATCGTATTTCACGTTAAAGCTACTGTTGAATATTTGTTCAAAAACAAACAAATTATGTTTATTGTAAAAAAAATATTAACACTAAAGGCAAATCAAATAGAAGAATTCACAAATCATGTGAATAAAGTTTAAAATTTACCACAACTGCATCAATTTCTGCTCAAACTACCCATTTTTCGATTAAATCGGCTTTTCCAATGGCCCCGTTTACATCTTGTCATAACTCAACGATGTTGTATTAACACTGTAGTAAGAACCATAAAGTTAAATTAACACAATTATTGTCGATGTAAACGTAGTCAAACTGATAGTAATAGTGCCACAATATAAAAAAATGATGTGTTTTGCGGTGAAGTTTCTGATTTTTTTCGAAATTATATTTTAAGTATACTTTAAAAATAAACTACAATAATAGTTAGTTATTTCAAGATGTAAACAGAGTCAAAGTTAGTATCTACAGATCCGGCTGTGGACCTATAAACACAACATGTACGAATGTAAAAAGTGATGTCATTTTCGCTTCACAATCACTTAACTGCAATATGCCACGTGTAAAATAAAATTCTCCAATACAAATAAGTGAACCTGATTTTCCGTGTTTGTAGAGAAAATCAGACGCGCGAATAAATTCGTTCAACAAAAAAAAAACTTTGTTGAATTTCAATGAGGTGTAAACGTGACTTTAATACAACGAAACACTTAACTAAAGATTAATATTTGTATTTGAAAATTATAAAATTTATTTTAGAAAATTTACAAAATCTAGAAGATTTTTTTGAACGTCTTTCTAACGCTCCGTTCGGCTTTTTTCATGTCTTCATGGGCCCTACGGGCGGCTTTTTCGACTTTTTTAACTTCATAATTATCCTTTATTAAGTCGCTTAAACTAATTTCCGGTGGTTGTTGTTGCTGGATTGTAGTTAAAGTTGCAACACTATTATCGATTTCTTCTTGTTTAGTTTTGATGACATTGACATCAGTTTCGATACGGTTCGTCGATTCGATAATCTCAGTTTTCGTAACAATCAAATCGGTGTGGATTTCTGTTAATTTATTCGCTATAATTTCATGTTCTTTAGAATTTTCTTCTTTATAATCTTGATTATAGTCTAAAATCAAATCAATTTGTTCAACTAATTTTTCATATTTCTCATTGCGATCTATCTGGGATTCGTCGTGTTTCTTTTGGCGATCCAATTTAGCTTCTTCATCATTAAATTTAGACATTATATATTCGTTAATATCGGCTATTAATTCGTTTAATGTTTCCCTTTTGAGTTGATAATTTCTCAAATTGCCATCAATTTGATTAACATCATCAAGAATTGACCAATTTTCGCGTATGTTTTCCAAATTTTCCCATGGAAATTGTCGGCGAAATCCGTATTTTTCAAATTTACTATCTTGATTATAATAAAATTGATCTGTTTCCTCGCAATATAGGCCGGTTCTTTTATAAATTTTGGATGTTGTCAATTTTTTACGCTTTTGTTGATCTGTCAATGTTCGACCTTTCTCTAATCCAATCGAATTCTTCATTGATTTCCCATAAACAATAGCTTTGATTAAATCATCTTTTGTTATATCGTTATTTGCATAATTGTCGAGTAGATGATTAAATATACGATTCTTGGTATCAATTGCTAATTTTTGCATTGCACGTTTCTCGCCAATATCGCACGTTAAATATCCAAATTGTTTCTCATAACAATAAAATATTTCAATACAAGCCTCAATTAATTGTTGGCGGATTATTTGTTTATTGTCACTGAAATAGTAGATTAATTTCGCTAACGTCTGTGCATTCTTCTTATCGATTTTATCGATAATGAAGATTTCACTTTGATTCAATAATGCACCAACACCTTTACCAATAGTTGGTATAATTGCTGATAATGTACTTAATACAGTGATTGGGGTACTGTTTGATTTTTTCGGTAGTGAACGTTCTTCTAGGATTTTCAGCCAAAAATTTAGATTGTTTTCGAAATTTTCGACCAAATAAAAGGAGAATTCACGTAGTCTCTTGATAATTTGGTTTAAATCGACTATTGTTGCATGATCATCAATCTCGAAAGTATCTAAAAGTTGAGAGAATTTTAATTTTTGGTAATTTTAAATATTAAATAATTACCAATATCGTCGTCCATTATAATTCGTGGAAATATGCAGTTTGATTGCTATACGAATATCTGTAAAATACCTTTTCCAGTCACAAATTGATATTGTTATCTTATCAGACTGTTTGTTTGTTGTCCTAATAAATTCTATTTTTTTCCGTGAAATAATATCTATTTGTATTAAGGAATTGTTGACTGAAAAGATGAGAAAATATTGAGGGTTTGTTAATCTCCATTCTCGATTCGTTCACAAATTTGTCGAAAATTGCAATTTTCTGTACATAAAAGTGCACTATTTCGCGAAATTTATAGATTCTTTTAGCTAAATTTGAACTTTGTAGCTTATTTGGAAGTTGCCAAAAAGCGCTTGCTTATGATGAAGTCACGATTTTCAAAAACGAGTTATAAGCAGATATGACTCAGAAGTTCCCAATGGTTTCTCAATTTTTACAATAATTGAAATATTATCTAAAACTAAAGTCCGGATGAACTACAAGGCTCAAATTTGATAAAATGTTCTCTGTAAATTTTTAAATTGCTCGCCAAATTAAGTCTTCTTTCTTTAAAACTCTAGTTTCAGCTCAGCATTCCTGTATTTTCTATTCTAATGCTCTTTTCAAGAACGCCACTGACTTAATATCAATTCCAATGATGCACCCTATCGTTTAAGTTGCGGTTTTTAAGTTATAAATAGCACTTATCAAATTAATTCGTTATCAATTAGACCAGCAAATCGACCGCCTATCCACATATGCAACTAGTAATTATCGTTTGCAATTAATCATCGAGTGTCATTATTTACAAACTAGAAAAACAATATTGTCATGTAATGACTCAATTAATATTTCCCCAACTCTTCATTAATTTTCTATTATTCTATTTAATTATTAACACCCCCAATTTCAATTTTATATAATTTCCTTAAATTTATGTAAATTCTACATGCAATATTGTTACAAAGAAACATTGACAGAATTCCACATTACCTGTTTGTGTTGCAAACAATTCTTGTTAGCTTTTCATCTAAGAAACTACTTGAATTGTCGTTGACTTTCTGTGTTCAACACAATTCGATACACTGACTAGTTTGATAAAAATAAAAAAAATAAATCGTTGTTGCAAAAATTGCTAACTGACTCATACGGGGAATTCCCTTTCACCATTCGCCAACAAAGAAGATTGCGTTTTAACAGTTACTTTAATTTTTTCTTATATCTTGGTGTGTTTATTTACATACAAAATTTAATATTTGCCACGTGACTGGCTTAATTGTCTCATTTTTATATCATTAAAGATTGCTTGTTCTTGCAAGCCAATTTTACCGATTATGCATTATTTTTACAGATTTTTGAATAACAAGTGGGTTTAAATTTGCACTTGAATATTGAGATTTGAGGGAGAATATCCGAGATTTTTACATAACCCTAATTCTCTCCTTATCCCTTTATTTATGGATAGAATGTTTTTTATGTCTAACTATAAATGCGTTTCCCCCTTTTTCTGTCTGCAGAAAACAAAAGTTTGTCTATTTATTTTCTTATTCTTGGAGCTTAAAAAAAGAACCTAACCCTCGGTTAGATGTAATAAATGTGTTTATTTTTTACTGAACCGGATATCTGGTTTTTGTGCCCGAAAGGCGATTCTGTATGTTAAATTTTCATTATGAAAAAAAACCGTAACGAGATCTTTCATTAATATGTGTTTTTGTAGATTTCATTTCAATTTCTCTAAAACCATAATACTTTCATTACCCAAATCATCCATGTATTTTGCGCTTTTATCTTCTTTCATTCTCCATTGTCATCGTTTACATGAATGATAACTTTTTGTTATTCCTATTGTTCATGATCTATTCAAAATTCTCTATAGTTTATTATTTTTTAAATAAATCCTTCAGTGAGGTACTCTATTTGTAGGCTTGAAATGAATTTGATCGGATTTTATATGAAATAATAAGAATAAAGCAGTTTTTAATCATCTGCAATAAATTTTTTATGTTTCTTTTGATATTGTCAGATTATTACTTGTCATAAAAGCAACATTGTCACATTGGCTTATAACAACAGAATTACAGTATAATTCATGAATAATTTGTTTGTTAAAGACATTTACAAAAAGATCTGCATCTTTGTGGCGAAATTACAACACCCGACGTGTAAATTTGCTTATCTTTTCCACAAACACAAGTTTCAACCAAGAAAAGTTTCCCATCTACGACTTATACATTTATTTATACTTAACATTGATAGATAAGTATTTGATCAATTTATTAGTTTTGAAAATCCTAGTTAGATTGGAAAACTTATGTTTCTATCAAAAGAAGCGTTATTTTTCTCAAATCTTCTTCCTATAAATCCCTAAGGTGAGATGAAATGTCACTTTAAATTTTCGTTTTAATCCTAGCACGTTTTTTCGATAGCACAAGTTGTTGAAAGAACAAACGACAAAATTTCCCTTCTAAACATTGTATCATGATTCGATATTGTTGCTTAATTAACAAGGAAATCTTAATTAGTTGGCAATTCTTTACATTATAAAGAGATTGTGTAATTAACAATCTATTTTGCATGATAAGTATATTTAATAAGAAATTTCAAGTTGTTACTATTAATACATGAAGCTTCAATTTTCATCAACAATTTCCACTTGATCAAATTTTATCGCATTGTTTGTTTTGTTTAATTTACTATAAATCTCTACCTTTACGGACAAATAGAAATTTTGTGTTGTCTTAGGATTCCTTCTGTTATTATTTGATGGCATAATTTTATTTAAAGAACACGAAAGCAATGTTTCAATTCAACAATCCTACAATAATAGAACAGAACAGAAACTCACAAATATCGTTATCAAAATAACTCAACTATAAAAAAAGAAATACAACAAAACAGAAACGAAATCTATATACAAGGTGTCTTCTATCTATGGGCTATTAGAAAGATTTTCCATTTGAATGGTCTCTGAATTTTTAAATTATGATAGAATTTAATATCATTTAAGATTTGGTAGTTTAATTTTTTTACATCTTTTGATTTTCTATGAAATTTTTTAAATTTTACAGTGTTTGATAAAAATTTCATACTTTAAAAGATTTTGAAAGGCTCAAATTTGCAAGTCAAATAGCAGAAATTATGCAATTTTGATCAAATTTCGTTTTATGATTTGCTGAAGTTAATCTTTCTTGTAGACAGTTTTCAAATTGCAATTAAATTTAAATGAATCAGCATATTGTATTAATTTTTTTTCAAAATTTTCAGCTCATTCCAATTATCTCTCCTGAAATAAAATGTCATCTTATTGAAATAATTCCATACATATCCATATAGTTGTATCGCTATATATTGAGCCAAGAAGATGGTATTTTCTGAATTTTTAGCAATTCTATATCTATATTTAAAATACAACAAATTAGGGTGCACAATCTAATAATGGTGCATAAAATTGCATAATTTTCAACCAAGTAAAGAGCCATTGTGAGGAAGCACCCTGTATATGCACCTGTCCAATGTGATTCTATAGGAAATTCGAACAAGTAATAAAATTTCTTCTTAATAGAAGTTTTATTATTGCATTTACTGTTCAGAAACAAAGACTACAAAATTTAACGTCTGGTTACAGAACGAATGGAAACTTAATTATTTTTTATCAATGCCATATAAAATTTCACCTGAAATACACAACTACTATATTCAAATTTGACTGTCAGCTATGATAAAAAACATCATTTAATAACGAATATGTGTGGTTGTTTGTGTAGTAGACAGTTGACGAGAATATTCATGAATTTATGTTTATGTTTTCATGGAGCAATTTCATAGCGCGTCTTTTGCTTTGATCATTTTATTTACTCCGTTGTAATCTTTATAAGATAATGATGAACACGTATCGGCATAACATTGCTGTCAAAATTGGTTCGTGATTGGTAATCGAACGATTTAGTCACAACGAATTATCGGCTATTAGAGTTTTGCCATTCAAAATTATGCCACACGAGGGTACACTTTTATGAATAAGCCGTTTTGTGGCAAAATATCGTTCAGTTATATGAAGATTCTGCCTAAAGGTCGGAAAAACGGCTTTTTGTACTTTTACTCGTTCTATAATCAATAAAATCGGATGTCTATAGATGAACAGATGAAAGTTGAAGCTACAATTCTGAGTTATTTTTGTTTGTTTTGTCTGTTTTCCAACAGCGTTTGAATTAGCGTCACTTTGCGTGTAAATAACAACAGGTGAAATGATCAAAGTTTTGGTTGAATAGATGAGGGGAGAAGACTGATTGTCGCCTGAAATTTGCAAAGAATCGGAGACTTACAAACTGTAAAAATTGCCACTTAATACCACTCAACCATTACAATTTGTTTGCAAAAAAACTAAATTACCGACTCAATACAACACCGGATTCGTTTCCGTTCGAAGGCACGTTTCAGGTGATTTAGATTTAAAATCTTCGGCGTTACCGGCGATTTACACGATTCAATTATTCTCGTTTTTATTTAATCTGTTTTTTTGACTGTTTTCGCTTCCTAGTTCTCAATATGTAGTTGAAATTCATAGCTTATTCAATCGATCAATGAACTACTTACTTTGTTGTTGAAAGCTTATAAAATAAGCCTGTGCATGTTTGCATACAATAAGAATATTGTCAACGTTATAAACGACTTGCACTGTTTGTTTACAAGATTTGCAGCACTTGGAGCTTTGATCATTATTCAAGCTCGAATAATTTATCTTCGTGTTATTAAAACGCTTTGTCTACTAAAATAAAAATAACTAGCCAATTGGTGAAATTATCAGAGAAAGTCAAAATATCTACCTAATTCTTGCTCGATTACAATTATAATTGGTTTTTGTTGATACTAAATAGCCCCATGTTCATTTACCGTACAATTCAAAATATAATTACCTGCAAAATAAGACCGAAGAAGATACCCCCTGTCTTTTTAATTTCGTATATTGGAAATAAACTCCATTGACTTTACAATTAAATTTACCTTGAGTTATTAATGAAGTTTTTGATAATACGGAAATCGAAAGTGCCTCTAATATGATTGATGTACATATCGAAAATAAAAATAGCTGAAAAATTACTTCCTTGTTATCGAAATGGAATCATTATCTAGAAATTTTATTCGAGAATTAGAAAATTTAATTAACTTCTTTTTGAGAACGAAAACTGAAAATTTTCGATTGAAATTTTGTTACCACTGAAATCGATATCGGTTTACATTTATTTTCAGTTGAATTTACTTGATTTTTTTGCTATATTTTTTGTGTATAGTCAATCAACTTTCAGCTAAATATCTGTAAAGATAACGGGTAATTTACTAAATTACTTATTAGTTCCCTCTACAGTTGTTGAACGTAACAAACTGTAAAGCTCATTAAATACAACATCCTATCTAAATTCAACTTAAGACTATTTAGTTGAAGAGACAAGTTTATTTAGTTTTGTTTGACATATCCTTTGATAGACGTTTATATCTGTTTAAAAGACCTTTGAAGAAGATCATAATATATCGTAGAAATATCTAATTAACTTAAAATTACGCCTACAATATTAAATTACAATCACATTATTAACTATATTTCGTGTGAGAATTTACAGAATTGATAAAATTATAGTTCTAATAGTATTCTAATATAATTAGTAATTTTCACTATCGTTCTAGAGCAGCCTAAAGGCATTAAATACATTCTAAAAGTTACCCAAACCATTTTTCTAACTCGAGTCAAATTTGATCATTCATATCAATGGCATGTTCCGAATTGAATTTACATCACTATTTGTTAAACAAAATTAAAATCCCGTCCTGATCAAATTTACAAAACCGTTGACTGATATTAAGTTGGACTTTTTCAATCTATTGAAAATGTGAATGTCACGAAAGAAAGAAAATGAAATACTTTGCCGACATATATTGATTGAATTGTATCTTAGAAAACAAATCTGATAAGAATGATAATGATTTTGGAAATTTCATGAAGTTGATGATATAGATGTAAATTTTCTTAGATCTAACAACTAACAATAAGTCCTATTAGAGAACATTTTAGTAGAAGTAGCTGAAAATGTATAGTTGGTTGCTTCCCGATGATCTACAGGGTACAAATTCTGTTCAAATTTCCTCTAAAAGCCCACACCGATCTTCCGCATTCACCAACTATTAGAGCTTATATTTAGTCTTTTAAATGCCCCACTCGGTCTGTCAGTTAATTTAGAACTATTTTATCAAACTTCGGAATTCTCCAACTATTAGAGCTTATATTTAATCTCTTAAATGCCCCATTTAACTATTTTATCAAACTGTTGACTATACAATATTTTTGTTAAATGTCAGGAGAATTTTCCAACTATTGGGCAGTAAAAAAAGAAACATTCAACGTTTAATTCACAATTACATTACAAATTTACATATAATTATATCAAAATGTCGTCGAGTTAGCTCATTATTTAGCTTGCAATTAGCTTGTACTTTAAATTACAATAACATTGTCTCTCTTATTAGATAGTTGAATAAATTACCCGCATCTTACCTTGTAAAACTTTATAATTGATTCCTACCATAATCACCACACTATTTCAATGAAAATGTATCTAAAATTGAAATTAAACTTAAGCTTCTATTTGCAAGATAATAACCCAAATCCTTTACCATTCGTTTGAAAATGACAACAGAGAATCGAAATAGACTAGGAACCAACACTATTATAAGCTTCTATCCATTGATAAGAACGACTAATCGATACTAGAGGCTATTTTATTATTCAGTTGAAAGGCGAATATTGTATTCACAGTGATTTATTTGTAGACGATATGCCAATAAGAGTAAATAGTGTTGAAAGTGTATAAGCTTGAATACGAATGAGTTGGACTATTCGTTCTTATTGTCACTTTGTTCGTGATGATAGAGTAATATTTGTGATTAATAACAAACTACTCCAACTATAGGGAAGATATTATCGTATAAATGAACAATTCTAAAATTTGTGCTTTAGAGGTGCAGTTTTGAGACTGAAATTATTGGCAAAATAACCCCTCCCAGTTTTTTCTATTCCCAAAACTGGAAAAAACATTTTGCCAACATTAATTATGTACTATTGTTGAAACAACATGAATATTTACGAAAAATGTTAGTCTTGAATTAAGTACGCATTGAATGTTCAAATAATAGGCTTATAATTCAGTAGAAGCTTTGAATTGCTACCATAAAATATGCATAAATAACAACTCTAAATTTAACTCCGGTTTTATTTAATTATAATTAATACAACTCATAATATACAGAGCTGCTGAGCTGAAATTACGGTGCTCAGATTTTGGCCTCAGAACTTATTTGGAAACATTGATTTTTTCGTTTTCTCGAGTCATTCTGAATCATTTGATAAGTTTAGGTCGTTTTCCAAAATCTTAAGAGTGTTTTTGACCAGTTTCCCGATGATCTACGGCTTTCTAATTTTGCTTAAATAATCTCCAAAGACTCCTATATATCGCTACAATATTTTTTGTATCGTTCGTCAAATAATAGGATTTCTTATATAAAGTCTCGAATTTAAGCTCAATACCCTTATACATATCTTATTGTGTGAATTCTTTGAAATTCACATAAATATAACTTCAGGGATTTTTTATTTATTGAATTATTCTAAAGCTCGTTTGGCAAGTTTCTTTTTTAATGCTACTACATAAAATTTGGTGTTTTTGTTGAAATACATTAAAGGATTTAGAGGTTCTCAATTTTTTTGTCGATTATTTGCTTGATTTGTTTATGCAACAAGTTTTTTGTAATTAAAAAACGTTAAAAAGGTAGTTGTTGTTGATTTGAAGAATGTTTACAAGCCGATCCACTCGAAAAAAGCCTTTACAAAGCAGATAAGATCGACGCGGTAGATTTGATGAAAACTCTTTATAGCCGGATTCATGTTGTGCTCTAAGCGACGTATTTTTAATCAAAAACAACCCCCAAAATTGACGTATTTATAAAGATTGAGATTATTGCATTAAAACCATCGAAATAAACATTGTAAGATATAAGAATTGTAGAGCTCTTGAGGGTAAAAAAAGAAGCTTGATTTATGAAAATATTCTCTTAAAATGTCACGAATATCAACGAAAATACTAATGAAGATCGACGAATTCGTAACCGAGGGGAATATATTTTTGCAAAATGAAATCAGTCTGTCTAATCAGAAAGAAACAAGAGTTACATTAATTGCCGACTACAGTCGTAAAATACAGAAAATTTATTAGCTGAAATGCTTATCGTGTATTTTTGAATTATTTATGTAAAACAAGTATCTATAAAAGTTTACTGAGTTTTTAAAAATGATATTGATCGCGACTTTTAGCGATCTTAGTGGATTTATAGACAAAATCATAGAATGTTTGTACGAATCGTTCGTTTCATGCAAATCAACAAAACGATGCGTCTTTATATTTGCAAATAAAAAAGTTGCCTTTTATGTCAAACTAAATAAAAAGAAACAGGAAATTGTTTAACAATTGTCCTTATTTTATTACCCAAAACTTTTCATATTTGTATTTAATTTTGGTTACTAACTTTGCCAGTTTCATGCTTATTGAACGAAAGTTTATTGTTTTAGTAGAGTGAATAGCACAAAGGAGCGCAAACTAAAGTTCGTCGAAGATCAAATAAAGAAATTGTAGTTACATTTATGATTTGAGAAAGAACAAAGTGTATTATAGTCGATTTATTTCTATTTCCAATCACAATGATAGAACGAAGAAGTCTTGAAGATAAAAGCCAACTTCTGAACTGAACATAGGTTGGTCAACATAAAAGAGAACGGTCAACATAAAACAGAACAAAATCAATACAATAAATGCTGTTTAATGCTCGTAAATTCTTAGTTTTAGGTCTCAATTACAACGGATTAAAAGTGAAAGTGCGTGGAAGTCTCCAGGTGTTGTCTAAAAGGGATCTTTAATCTAAATGTCATTAATTAAACGATTCACAAATCGAATCACTTTCCCTCTAATTATCACGGCAACTATATTGGAAAATTAGATTTTTTCTAGTGTCTGTTATTCTAACTCTATGTCTTCTAAAATTAGTTCTCGTTATTAGGGCAATTACTATTAACTTTAGAGAATTGTATAGTCTTTAGTGAACATTTCAGTAAATTAGAACTTGTTAGCTCGAGAAATTGGGCAAAAACTACTATGGGAATTTTCACCAACCAACTACAGGCATATAACGACCAAGAACGACTAGAGTAGTGGTTTTTCACTAATTTCTCAAGGCGATACGAGGCTGTAATTGGACTAAGGGCTTTCTAAAAATCTTCCGGTATTATTAGTAGAAATAGAATATTTAGATATTTACAAATCTTTATTGTTTATCATTATCGTGAAATGTATGTAGATCGAGTTAGAGATGAAATATTTCTTCAAATTCTTGTGTCAGTTGGTAGAACGTAAAGAATATATGTGAAATTCTCCAGTGCTATTCGTATTCAATTTATTTGTAATTTTCCACGAATTGCCACTCTTGCAATTGAATAAAACATAAAATTTAAATGCAATAAAGTGTATTTGCCTCTACATATCGAATCTGTTGGTATCCGATTTCTATAAAAAATACTGCATTTAAACAAAAAGTCTGTACATTTTGGCGAATAATATGAAATAAGGTATCATAATTTCATATATTCATTCCAAATTCTAATATTATATTCATATTTTCAATGTATATTGTTGCATGCAGACAATAGAAATATGACTGTATACAGTATCCCAGATCTAGTTTATTATTAAATTTTCAGATGAAAAACTAATTCTTTACCATGAAAACACATTTTATAAAACTCAAGTTGCAAGAAGATACTCGACATTGAAGCGCAATAAGTGGTTATCTTCACAGTGTTTAGAGACTTGGAAAACTTGGGAAATTCTTTCGGAACATCGATTGCATATTGCAATTAAGAAGATGGAAATTCTTAGTATCTTTACATTTCCACTTAATCTTCGTGTACTTTCCATTAAAGTTATTACAGGTGCTCCATCATGATAGTTCTCGAACAAATTTTAAGTATTTTAAGTGTAGTTTCTTATATAGAAAATTCCACAATTAGATATGACAAATTGAAATTGCCAGCTCTGTATGTTATAACTCGGCCAAGAGCGCATTTTTTCTGAATTTAGAATGATTTTATGAACTTATAACTATTAAAACGTGTTAAGAACAAAATTTTATATACGCCTTGATAAATAACGAATATAAATATTAACATATAACTTTTATAATCTTTTAATATGCCACTATAAAAGTGTAAATTGAGTCAATAACGATCGTTTATTTTTGCAATAAAATTCGACATTTACAACGGAAAAAACAAAATGAAAATGAAGTTTTTAGTTAAACACAATCTTCATTTTACAATTCTTATTGGCTACTCCAAAATTTACCAGCCAGTCGAATTGATTTGAACAGAAAAATTAGAACCGGAGGATATTTTTGAATAATGGAAGCTTCGATTTTGCGATTGAAAATCGAATTTTAACCAAGAATATTCCACCTGCTTGACACAAATCTTAGTTCCTAATAGGTGCTACTAATTTTCGGTCGATTTGAGAATAGTTTAGAGTACTTTGTAGCTTAGGAAAACTATTTCAATCTGGCAATGTGGCGATTTTCACCACATAAAACGATGAAGAATGAATAAGAGATCCTTGCAGGAGGGTTTGTTTCAAGGGAAGTAGCGAAATAAGATTAGAAAAATCACAAAGATTCACGTACCATATAAGGTAGATCAAAATTGGCAATGAACCTGTCATTTATGATCGATCTGCGACAGTGATGCAATTAAGAAAACCGAAAAAATTGTCATTTATTTAATAAGAATGGAAGCGAGACATTTGTGAAATGAGTGTTACTGAAGAATTACTTTTCCGCTTTAGTGCAAATAGTGCAACTTTCCACACGCTGAAGGAACAATCAGAAACGAGCCGCCAGCTTGTTGTTTCTAAACAAAGATTTTCTAGTCATTCTTGATCACTTCAAATGCCTATTTGACTGATGAAGATCGTGATATTGTTAGTTCAAATCGATTTTTCATCAATTTCCGCTAGGAACATTTAAGTGGTACAAATGGCATGTGCTTGCACGTTAATTATTTTTATTTCGATGTTGTACTTTATTCAATTTAAACTTGCCGGCTTCTAATGCAGATCAAACGTTTCTTTCCAGTTGTAGGATAACATAATTTTCTTGTACAAACTTTTATCTCACTTAAAAATCAACTAAAAGTACGACTTTGAATTTCGATCTCTTTGTTAGATTTTTTACAAATTACACCCATTGTTACACAGGAAGAATGCTGATTCACATTATCAGTTAATTTAGCCAATTCTGTTGAAATTTACTTCTCAAAAGAGTCATACGCCAAAAAAATTCTCGTCAATTTAAACTTCTGCTCCACTTTCACTTGTCTAATCATCGAGCGAAAAGAAAGGAAATTAATTCAATTTTTCTACCGGATGTTCAAATATTGACAAAAATTCCGCATTTTAAATGAAACGTCGACGAAAACACCAGAAATTTGATCAGCGACAATTAAATTCTTGTATACGAAACTACAATTTAGTGCCAATTTAAATCAATCGTTACAATTTAATTGTAGCAATTTAAAGTGGAATATGTTGGTAATAATTGGCAAATATTGTTCTTTTATCTAGTCTTCAGTAGAGATTTTTTTTATTTCCTTTGTGTTTGCTCTTGAAAATGTATGAAGAACTCAAGTGAAAAGAACACCCAACGAACTGTCTTTATTGTATTATCACTCAATATAGAAATGTTGAATAAACTCAAAGTTCTCTTACTTTAAACGAATCTAAAATAATTTTTTATCTTGTTGGAAAAAGTGCGTGTTGTATTTATAATCGACAATGTCTTTGATCTTTTCATCATGCTAATTTTTAAATGAAAATACGGCATTTTTTAAACAATTAATTATTTCAAGCGGTAGAAATACATTTTTTGCTTATTACAATAAAGCTCGATTTTTGTGTGAATGTGTAATTGAAAGCTTCTATCCTGTATATGACTTTTACTATGAATAGAAGTGTTGGAGCTTTTATACCGGAAATACCAAGGGTACTATTTATGTTATGGATTCACCGCAAAATGGATTTGCTTTCTAGAATATTTTCATCCAGAATTTCTAAGAATGACTATGTACAAAAATCGTGTTCAAATAAAAGTGTGGATAAAGATTTGGACGCTTTGGTGGTTTGAAATAAATTTCCAATACTGAAAGCTTTGATATCCAGCGATTTTTTTGTCGATAATTTCGGTAGCGTTAGAAATCTAATGAATTGATAAAGAATCGAATAAGCTTGACTTTCAGTTACAGCAGTAGACTATTTTTCAAATAAACCCTAAACATTTACTTGATTAAGGTATTCCTCAATGCCATAGTCCATAAATCCGTATATTTCACAGTATTGGGGCAATTTTTTAAACATCACCTGTGTAATCGTCTAAAAACAAGTCCATCAATTAAAATATAAACTTATTCCATAATCGATAGAATCCAGACGAATTGTGTGTAACAATCACAATTAATGGTGAATGAAATAAAAATTGAAGATATGAATTTTTCATGTTTTTGATAAAAGAATCACTAGACAGTTTGTCTAGTCTACAAAATTTCATTAACGCAACGAACGAAACAATAATTCATTGACTTAGACAAGATAATGAATGAGTTGTTTAATTCTTGGTGCTGGTTAATTTGTTGGTGTTATTAATATACACACATATCTTGATTGAGTACTAACTAGAAGCATATAGTAGATTGATTTAATAGTAATAAATTAATAAGTAATGTAATAAGTTGAAAATCTCATTCATTTTAATTGATTCTCAATGAGCAAGTCAACAGTATTGCAATTTATCAATTGAATGGGGTGATTTTGAATTATACTAAAACAGCTTTTCAATAAGCAATAGATTATATAAAAGTCAACAGAACAATAAATCATTGTATTTGATAATTAGTTCTCCCATTTTGTAAAGATTAAAACCGGGTAATCTTTATTATAACTAACAATAACAGAAGATCCGCTTAGATAAGTCTTACTGAAAAGTGTTCCAAAGGCTTACAAGAGATTTCCGAAGATTGTTACTCATTTGGACCCCTTTGTCCATTTGGGATTTGATCCAAAAACGATTTTTTTAAGAGCTACAGATCTCAAATGAATGAGAATGGCTGAAAGCTACTCCTAATCATAATTTTCTTCATTTTATTTTGGAACAGGCAAAAAATGGAGAAGAATGAAAAACAGATATGTGAGGAGTATCTTTGAGTCATTCGGACTTTTAGCTTTCCGATGAGCTAAGAGATTCAAACTTCTATAAATCCTGATGATATTCTCCAAATTGCTCTTCAAATAATATGACTTCTTACAGCACCTCTATATTCCGAGGAGTTATAAGGTAGACTCTTGAGTATATTTTAACAAAATTAGAGCCTCAGCCTGTTTGGAGGTTTTGGTAAAGTCGCAAAAATTACTCGAGCATTCTCCCATTATATTAGACTAGTCTTCGAGTCATTCTTCATCGTTTGAGCTAGTTCTCCAAAAACGAGAATTTGTTCAAAATGATGTTTTTTGACCAGTTCCCAGGTGAACTTTCATTTCAACCTTAAGTTCTATTTGATGAAAAATGTATCCCAGTTGCTACTCTATCATTCCCTTAAGTAAAAAATCCTAAAGAAAACTATAAAATTACGTACAAGTCCAGTAGAATTATGATCTATTGTCAAAGTAAAACTTTCAGAAAGGTGATAGAATGTAAAACGTAAAGTTGCAATTTAAATAAAATATTTGTTCATGAGAAACCATCCTGAAGCATCTGATTGATTACCAGTTTCCAAGAAGATGCTTCATTTAATAGCGACTTACTATAAGTATGATTTTTAGGGTGAATAAACTCAAGTATTGTCCTGTAAGAACGATAGAGCCAAGTGTGTTGAAATTATTAATCGGAACTTGAGTAGATTTTCAATGTTACTTTGTTGTTGATTGTATATTAATAGAGTATTTGCAATTCAATTTGTTCTAACTAAATTTCAAAGAAATTACTCCATAAACGGCGTCTTTATAAGCCATTGTGCTCTATTAAATTTCCAGTATTTGAACATTTACTCTATACTTACAACATTGAATCAAATCTTGTTGTGGTGTGGAAAATGCCGTTTTCTGTCTTCTATCTCGCTTAAAACACCACTGAACACAATTGAGACAATTTCACACTATAACAATTCAACAGATTTATATTTTTTTCTCTCTACAACTACCACCATTCCAATAATCATCGAAATTATACTCGTCAAAGATTTTACCTCAATTTTATCTTCTATAAGGCGAATCTTTTAGGGTTTTCACATATTTAATATCGGACGTATAGATGGTTTGACATCGATTCTGAACAATTTACTGTTTGACGTTTTACGTTCATTTTTTTGACAGTTTGGGGTAAATAGATTAGGGGGCCGGAAGACAATTTTTCAAGCAGATAAATCCACAATAATATTCCCCAACGAGGTATTTTTCCTGTTACAGAGAAAGAAATAAATAGGGCGGACGTGTTCTAATTTAATGAAGACGTCAGTACTTTCTATCTAATGTTGGCACGACGCGAGAAAATTATAATTTCTTTAGAATTTAAAAATAGAAAGAAATTGTATTCCCTATTTAGACATTTTACGGAAAACTTCATAAGAATTTTCAACTCGTAATGATCTCTGATAAGCTTGTTATTTGGCGTATTGCACGCTGATTATTTTCAAACTATATTTGTCAAAAACTAACAATCACCCTTAATTGTGTATTTATTTCTATTTAATGTTGTAATTCTTTCGTTTACAGAGTGTATCCGTAACTGTTTCTGTATTAACGTTAACCTTCATCTCAATTGATCGTTGGTATGCAATCTGCTTCCCTTTGAAGTTTAAGTCGACCACTAGCAGAGCCAAAACAGCTATTGGAATCATCTGGATTGTGGCATTAGCTTGTGGTAAGTACAGATTCAATTAACTATTAGACTTTATTACTTACAGTTGAGATAAATTTAACGTTTATTAGTGGGGATTCGATTGAAAATAGTCATATTGATTTTAACTAGAATAAGTTAGAATTTATTATTGGTGGTAATATTGCAAAGTTATTTGATTGATAATTTATAACAAACTTGAATCAAATTTTGATGAACTCAAAAAGCCGAAAATATCTGAAATGTAGGTTTAATAACACAAGTTTAATTATAATGAACAAAAGTTATATAAACGTAACCACAGAGGTTTTGCATCATTAAAAAGAATTCTGTTTCATTTTATAAACTTTAATGGAGCTAAAATAACCAGAACGAGTTAATTTTTGCCTAACTCATTATGAATATAAAACACTTTTACATGCTTTATTGTGAAAACTTGTAATTATAATTATTGTGCTTCTTTATTCTGAGTATGAGCAACAAATCTGAGAGTCATTCGATGCATACAGTTTATTCAAAATGTTTTGGAATTGATTTTTTATCAAATCTACAGCTAAAAGACAGAATTTTGAATTACCATGGAGATCATTTGAACCTCGTAGCTCATCGAAAATTTTATCGAAAGAGCTCCTGAATAACACCGCAATTTTAAAATTATTCATCAAATGATAGAAAATCTTTTACAAAGGAAAAAATCAATGCTTAAGTCATACTTGTACATTTTTGGAAATCGCAATGTTGTCAAAAATTGGCACTTTTTAGCAAGTTCAAAATGAACGAGATTCTGGTTTTGCTCTCTCTATAAATCATTGGAGTACTTTCCAAATTTTTCGTCAAATAGGACTTGCCATAAGAAGTCTATACGAAGATCAAAAATTAAATTATCATGTTTTATTCGAGCGTATCCCGCCAATTGAAACAGTTTTGCGACCTATCTATTATAGAAATCATACTTCTAGTTTCCTTGTTATATTATTATGAAAGGGATATAGCAAGAATTTATGGAGTTGACGTTATTTCTTTAAAATAGAAGCAGCTAGAGCGCGTCTCATTACACGGATTTAGTCTTCTAATTTAGACACAAAACTAACAATTCCACATGGCTCTAGATAGTTGCAGTTCTATTAACTTACTATATGGTGGGTTAATAGAACTTTTAACGAACTAAAGTTAGTCGGTGTTAATATAAGAACTTTATTTTGTTTTGTAACAAAGGGTGTAAGTTATGAAAGCAACCAAGTGTGTACAGTTTTGCTAAATTCCAGAATTTACAATTATTTTCATTTACTTAGTTTTTTGTGAAATTTCCCCAGTCAAAACACAAAACATTTTCTATAACATTAAATTTACTCAAACTCTAGTTTTGTTTTTTAATAGAACTCCTTGAAATTTCAACTTCCGAAATAATTTTCTGACAAGGGAAGGAACACAACTGTCCCTCTTCGATTTTGATAAAATTTGGTATACAAGTAGGGCTTCAAAAAATAGTCGATATTTTTTAGACTGCCTATATTTACTTTCAGGGGTGAAATAGCCCCTTAAAGTTAACCTCCAAAAACACATTTTTAGCTTTATCTCGAGAACGAAGCAATTCATTCAAAAACTGAAATATTATACACAATCAATATGATCCAGCAGACAATAGCCTTTCGGAGGGTGAGAAATATGTGTGGGGTAGTACTTTTTGCTCCCCCTGGTCAAAATTTTAGTAAATTCAAGTTTTTCTCCTCATAATCATAAACTTTATCGAAAAACTAAAGTTACCTGTTTTTGGTTTTTTCGATTCATCTCTATTATAAGGTCCAAATTGAATTAAAATTTTGTTTATAATGATCATTGGTTGATATCTTGAAGAATTTTTAGGAATTGCAGGATAAAAATAAGTTCAGTTTTTGAAAGAATTCGATATCTTGTTGCGCTCTCGAGATAGGTATAGCTAAAAATGTGTTTTAGGAGGTTAACTTTAAGCGGCAATTCCACGCCTTTATAGTGAATATGGGTAAGCAAAAAAATGCATGGACTATTTTTTGAAGCGCTACCTGCATACCAAATTTTATCAAAATCGGAGAGGGACAGTTGTGTCCCTTTCATTGTGAGACGATCAATTATACGTTCACTTTGTTGAACAACAAGAAAACTATTTGTAATATAAAGTCTATGTTAAATATTATTTAGACGACAAGAACTCTTCTGTTGTAGACAATCTGTGAAACAGCCTTGGGGTGTGTACTAAAATTTCTATATAAGCTCTTACCTGTACAATAATAGAGCAGCTCAACTGGAATTCAACAATAGACAAAGTCATTTTCCTGTAAATAATTACAACAGATTTCTATGACAAAAAATAGAAGAAATAAACTCGATACGCTTTTGTTTTGTTAACATACAGTAGTGCTCAACTAGAAGTAGAAAGTCAATGAAGATACTCCTATTATTTGGCGAGTAACTTAATTTTTTTTTTAAGATTTGTAGAAGGGTCTTCGATTTGGATCTTCGAAAATTAGCCGAAAAATGCTAATTTCTGATGGTGGGGAGATTTTTGAAAACGAACTACAAACATCAAATGACTCAGAATGACTCAGAATGTTTGTATTCTAGAACGGGTTTATTCTAGAATTTAATGGAGAAAAATGGGAAGCATCCTTGAGTCTTTTGATTTGGCTCATTGTGAAAAATCGTAAAAAATGAGCATTTTCCACAAACTTATCAATGAGCTACGAGGTTCAAATTTTGGTAAAATGATTTCCAAGGTCATTTTTATATATTTTTGAAATATTTCTAAAATCACACCTCAAATATTAACACTTTCCATGTAAATCCATTCAGCACGTTATTTTCTCATCAAGGCCCTGTAAAGAATAACTTATTGATTCTAGTCTATCATTCGGATAGATTACAAATAATTTGATTTCTATGTTAATAATTCGATTTCCCTATTTCTACGATCATAACTGCATCATTTATTATCAATAGTTTAGAAATAAAACACATTTTAATCCATTTCTCTTTATATTTTTTTCTCGTTTAATTGTACAAACTACAAAATTATTCCAAATTCTGAATACACCCACAATTTTCGGTTATTTTACTCCTCTTTCTGTTGGTTCAGTGTTATTAAATTTCATTCAAAACAGAATTTTAATGTATCTTTGACGTAAAGGAAATGTTTGGAATTTCATTCATTACTTTTTGCTCTGACAACGACACGAATAATTAATTTAATTGATCGTTTTTTTTTTAATTAAAGCTGATAGTTGCAGAAAAATACAAATTTTATCCAGTTATTTATCCAGTTTAGGTAAATCAAATAAAGGCAAAGAAATTTAATAAAGTCTAGACATGTTTTGTGAAATCTGAAAATGATACTATGTTGTTGAAATATACTCCAAATTCACTATCGTTGAATATTGAGTTTTTTTCTTAACGTTGTAATTCCATTTGCAATAATCGTAGCTTTGATCTTGCCCCAACATCATATTACTTTACTTTTATGAAATAATTCGGCCCTTTTATGATTACCGAAACATTTGTAGGCGGTCGTTTGAAAAATGCTGGTCTGTAACATTAATTTATATTTGGGATTATTTGTTCAATTTTGTATCAACAGAATTTAATTTGGTACAGTTCGTTAGTTATGCCACGACACTTTTCATTACCCAATTACTATAAAGTGTACTATTTGCGTAACAATATAAACTACAAGGATAAAAAACGCTTGCTTGGTATTGTATGTTTTTCTTGATATTTTGCGTTAAAAGTTGTAAAATATGGTGTAAAGTGCAATGTTTTCTAACAGGTTTCTATTGATTCAACTGAAAATTTGGAAAAATTGCACCAAGATACACTAATAAGTGTGAGAAGTGTCAGTTATTTCCTTAAATAAAACAACATATTCTAGTCTAAAATCACCCAAAATAGAAAAATTTGAAAGGGGCCGAATCTAAGAACCGGCCTAATAACTTCCCCGACACATTCCGGATAGTTAATCATGAATTAGAATAGTTTATTAAAAACAAGTGTCAAAAGACGGCAATTAATGCACGAGTNTCCCTACCCTTAGGTCGGGGAAGTTAAAAAAACAAATTTTTACCTCTATAAATAATTCACAAAATCTTCAAAATATTAGAAAAGCGCTAGAACAACACTGAATTAATCAAATTTGAAATTTTAAGGTTAAACAAGGCACCAACATAGACGTAATCTAATAGCATTTAAGGAATTTGGTTACTCACTTAATAAATTTTGGATTTGTTCAATAAAAGTTCAAAATTTTGAATTGTGCGCCCTTTAAAATTTAGGAAGTTGGTTGGTATAATCGAATTCCCCAACTGGTGTTGGTAGCGAAATTTTCTAACCTTACAATTTTAAATTTGATTAGCATCAGCCTTATTGTGTTGTTGGTCCAGTATTTTTAAGAACTTTTCAATTATTTGTACGAGTTTTTTTTTGTACTTTCGTGAGCCTACGCTCGAATAATATTGTTTTATTTGAAGAAATAATTGGCAGTTTTATTACTTTCGATTACTGTTTGTTCTTTAATATTTCTCTTGGGATCTTTACTAAAACAATTCATAAATATTAGAAAACTTCCACAACGAGCTAGTAAGAATAACAATAATCAAATATGAAATTTTAAGCTTAGAAATAAATAAAGCACGGGAATCTAATTAAACTAGTTTAGAAATCTATTTATTCTTCTGAAAGACGTACATTTCAAATTTTCCAATAAATAGTAATACTAGAGCTTATAAATATAGAAATATCTAAGATAATTTATCTTTTCAAAGTTGGTAATTAAACATCTGTCATTTACACTCACATGACAGCTGTCAAAGGAACTATTTATTTTATTTTATTGTAGTTTACCTGCGATGATTTCAAATTTTATCAAAGAAAATAAACAAATTAAAATGTACAAATAGAACAAAAGGACAATTAAATTATCATTTGAAAGTTTAATTATTTTAGTGATATCACTTATTAATACAGTGATATCACTTATTTTAGTGATATCATTTAGTGATATTCTATTTATTTTAAACGATGTAAAATGGTAAAAATGTGGGTTAAATTCTGGACTAGAAGTCTATAAAAATAGAAACTTTGGCGATCGATTTCTGGTTCATTTTTCAATAGAAATTCAAATTTTTGGGCTTGTTCGAAATGGCATTTCAAGCTACCCATTAAACTCCATATTCATGGCAAACAAATTAATATAAGCTGAGTTATGAGGAAAATTTATTAGAAACTCGCGTTTCCAGATTTTCACCTATTACTCGAAATTTCCAAAACTAGACAATTCCTTGAACAAACCGAAAAACGGGCAAAAACTTCAATTTTCGTGGAAAAATGAGCAAGAAATCGGTTTTACCAGCCCCTTAAAAATTGTCATGGGAGTGTTGTTCTCGTTAAACAAGTTTTGCTTTGATACTTCAAAACAGTCGGTGGAAATGTGATATTTTATTATTTGGTTTCTTTTTCAGATATACCCGAGATGGTTTATGTAACAACAATACCGAATGTCTTTAAAATTGATACAATTTTATTGACACAATGTGCACCGACATGGTCGAAACAAACTGAAACGATTTTTGTGTTGTTGAAAATGATTTTCTTCTATTTTATACCGTTGTTGTTTATGTCTGTCGCTTATTTACAAATTATACGAGTATTGTGGAAGTCTGGTAGTGTGCCACACCAAATGATCGGTAAGTATTGATTGGAGATTTATTTATTTTGTCTACCCTGGAACGACTTTGTAATTACATCGCTCCTATCATGGTTTAATTGGAATACATTTTTTTCAATAGAATCGAAAATGAAGATGGTTTGGTAAATTTTTATAATCAAATTTCTAACCTTTTAATTTCGAATATTAGTAGGTCTCTCTGTTACTTGAATTTATTGTAGAAAAAACTTGAATAAACTGAATCGTCATTGAAGTTAAGGTTAGAAATTGATGTAAAATTGACACGAAAATCTAATTACACAGGCTCATCAATCCATTTTTTTAAAAGCGCCAATTCAAAATTTCAATAGAACTACTAAAATGCCCCATATTTAATAATCTTTTGAAATTATTCGTAGAATAACCCAATTGAAAAATTATTTTTCTTTCTCTATTTTAACTAGATTATTATCTATTAACTAGTTTAAAAGTAGTAATTAATGTTCAGTTTCCATAAATTTAAGCTTATTAAAATTAATTCCAATACTAGTATCAAAATAAATATTAAAGGTGAAAGTTTGTGAATTTTACGAGCAGCCACTCTACTGATTTGTATTCAGAATTGGTTTCACCCAAATTATATTCCAGGTTCATTTATTCTAGGGAGTCTTGATATATTTTCCAAAATATAATTTGTCGATGTTATCAAAGAAAACAGCTTTAATATTACATGAAGCTGTTTTGACACTTCTATACATACTGGAATCATTTAGAACTAATGTAATTCTTTTTTTTTATATTTGGTTTAGTAGAGTAATTTTCATCCAGACTTGATAATAAAGTTGAATGTTTTTTTAATATAAAAATATGAACCACAAGCTTGTAAATCATGAAAATTTAATCAAACATCATCGTTACTTTATAAAGCTGAAGCGGCACTCTATTGGAGAAAGTTGCTGATTATAATATTGATAATGGGGTGTTTGATACCGTCAAAATTGTAGCAATAACTATGCTTTCGAAATGACTATTTGGATCTCATAATGACTCTGTTTACATCTATTGAAAACCAAAATGTAGCTTATTGTTAGTCAAGAAAATAAACTATTGTCGGTTTATATCTGTCAAAACAATTTGTAGTTCAAAATACTCCCCAAACATTAAAAAAAAATAGACACGAGGTAACGAAAAGCACAAAAACACCCCAAAATTGTGGTTAATCGTTGATTTGACTGTTTACATCAATTATTGCGTTAATTTTAAGTCAGTTAATTTTTAGTACAATTGTGTTAATTCGAACCGTTTACACCGTAGTCAACTAACAATAAGTGACCAGGTTAGTCATCGCTCGATGTAATCGGAGTCAATGTGACATTTGAGCGTTTATTTGTAAACAGGATTGTGGTTGAATCAACAAAATTGAATAGACCGGACCATCTATTCATAATAGTCAAAGGCAGGGTGATTTTATTTACAACCCTAACATAGTGTTAAGTGGATTTAAGGGGGTGAATTGTTACAATTCCAAGCACATAACGTTTTCCTCGTACCGGAAAAAACCGTTAAATTTCTTATAAGTATAGATGTCGGATCGAGAAACTCAAATATTTGAGATGGACATTTTTAGAGTTTTTTTACGATTTTATGTTGTTTTCATGTTGTTTCATATTTTAGTCAACCGTAATTCAACCCATCATTAATTTTCTTCTATAGATGAACAAAGTTGTAGAATTTGTGTTACATTTGATGACAAATCGATGTTGACACTTCATGTTGGTGTTTATTAATTTCCAAAATTGTAAATCGACTAGAATTGGTAAAAATAGCGATTCTTTCACAATAAATTGAATAATTTCTGTAGCTATTTTCAGTATTGGTGGTAAATTTCATCGGTTTGCTTTGGGGACTATTTCCAAAGTAATTTCCACAGTTCCTTTCGATTACTGTTATGTCCTCATAAGGGGAATAAGATAACTTTTGTTATCATTTTACAAGTAGAATTGGTGTCGAACCGCAATTTAATCTAACGTGTTTACGATAATCTCTTTATTTTTATTAATATTGCCATTTTCATTTTAACATTTGGAAGAATAAAATAACACAGCAATTTTTAACTTCTTGCAGTTCTTTTCGTGAAGAATTTTGCTTGGAAATTAATCGTTTTCCGGAATTACATCAAAAATGATAAATTTACGGTAAAGTCTAGTTAGACAATAAATTACTCATATATAATTAGGCTGATTATTATGAATAAATGGTCCGGTGTATTCAATCACAATCCTGTTTACAAATACATGCTCAAATTTTACACTGACTCCGATTACATCTAGCGATACTTGAGCTGATCACTTATTGTTAGTTGCTTTAGCAACGATGTAAACGCTTCAAATTAAAACTATAAAATTTGTAATTTAGAATATGATTATAAGATTTTAGACGAGATTTATTTCTCATCAATTAAATTTAATATCCAACCAAAGATAATTACGAAAATTCATGTTTAATTTACTTATATTGTTATGACTGTTTATCTCTCCTGAACAGAAAGTTTTTTAATCGTTTAATTGTTGCCTTTTCGCCATTTTCCCAATTAACGAGCGTTGTAAAATCCTTCAAAATACACCCTTTAAGACATTTATTGTATTACTTACAGTTTTTTTGGGTTATAATTGTATTAATTAACACCAATTTAAAGATACTTTAAGAATTTGAAGGGTAGTTTCTTAACCTATTGGGGTAGTTGATGAAAAATAATATCGCGACTTTCATCAACGTAAAATGATCAACAATAACTAGAAGAATGGTTCTTTTCGCTTTGGACCCTAGAAAAATGAAGATAGGCAGAGCAAAGTTGAAGCTATATTTGTAAGGTACTCTCGTTTTTATTTTTTTTTAAGAATCTCGCTCGATAGGCATTTTTCGCCTTTCTTTGTAAATTTACAATCTTCTTTAGATAGACGTATGAGAAATCAGTCGAGAAACAATCAAGTTGCCCCTTTATCTAACCAGTCATAAGTCACGAAACCACATCACATCATCTACTGAGTGCTATTTCGAAAAACTTGATCATTTTAGACGCTGTTTTCCGAAAAACGAAAAACAAAATTAAAACGGGAATGGGTTGATCAAGAAGCCTTAACTTTTCTTAATCTACCTGTATGTGTTTCATTTCATTTTATTGATTATACAGGCAGTTGTACTACTGAATGTTAACGCACATTTTTTGACTAAAAATACGGTTTTTCGCAATTATCAGAAAAATCCGCTTGATTTTCCAAATTTCATGGGGTAACGGCAGTACAAAATTGAATTCTGAATCGAATGCGATATGTCCCATTTCGATATCTTTTGTCGTTGTTGAGTTATCCTATTTTTCATTGTTTCTTAAGGGGATTGAATGTTACTGTTCACTTAGAGCTTTTAGTCTTTTTGGGAAATAATGTCTAAAGAGTGTAATTTTTGAGAAATCTCGCGAGAAAGTTTTTGTTTTTCTCCAAGATCTAGTGAGAAAAACGATAAAAACTGTCTTTCAAGAAGATTCCTGTTATTCTTGGTCGTTACCTGTGTATTTGTTGAAAAATGCGACATTATCGGGTCAAAGCAGTTTTTCAGCAATTTCCCAATTAGCTACAACGCTCTAATTTTGGCAAATCTTTCCTAAAGAGTTCACTACATAACTTTTAAATATTTTCCAAAACACCCAAAATAATCATTTAATTTTAAGCGAGCAACGCATTCGAGGAAAGACTAATTCAATTGATTCCCTCTAGAGTTTCTATTTAATATTATCAATTATCTTTACATTAAGTTCAATATTGGATATTTTAAGCAACAAGTGAATTTGTTGTATCGATATCGATATAGAGGTGTGGTTTAGTTGTTTAATCAAACAATATTAGCGTAAGCGTAACATAAATTCCAACATTCTATTAAAATAAAAATGAATCAACTGGGGCACAATAAATTTAAGTTTGTTTACCTGTAACGTTTTAATTATGTTTTTATTTAATCACTAATTTTGTATATAAAATAAACACTTTCGCTTTTATAATTACTTTTTTATATCTATCATAAATTATGGTTTTTAATAAAAAAATGTTGGAAGCTTTTCAATTAATCTTCGGCTATTACACTGGGTTATCGCTTCCACTAATAATAACTAGAATTGTTTGGTTTTTCTATTTTTTCGTCTTCTAAAAACGTAATTAAGCGTCCAGATCATGATGCAATTATTAATTGCTTGATGTCTCGCCTTTAACTAGTTTTCTGTCGCCTCAAATTCAACGTGATTACAAATATTAGACGTTTTGATAAATAACCGTGATAAAGTTTGTTATAATTAATCATATATTTCTAGACATTCACATTGATTTTTCACATTCTATAAACTTCATATTAAAATCATACAAGCGTGGATATAACAAGAAAAAGCTGTTTACGGAAATATATTTGACGTTTCTGTTTCTATTATAACATCGATTCGTGAAGTAATATCAGACAATTTCTTAAGTGAATGATACCGAACAAATATCCAAATGTTATTGTATTATACAGGGTGTCTTATAGTTGTTTTTATTGTTGTAGATGTCGGTGGGACACGTCAAGTAAACACGTTTGCAATGAATATGAATGCCAGTACAGAAGGACAGTTACGGTCTAGACGAAAAGCTGCCAAGATGCTGGTAGCTGTTGTTGTAATGTTTGCTTTCTGCTACTTTCCTGTATATTTGCTTTCAATTTTGCGGTAAGTTCAATTACTTTTTGTATCTCGATAGTAGAATATAGAGACAGGAGGATTGTATAGAAATCAGAAGAATCTGATGCATTGATAACTTCATCATTCGATTTGTTTACTTTGTTGTTGGTAAAACTCCGCTACTATTTGAAGAAATAAGCCATTTTTGTTGTCTTTCCATCAAAGAATGGATTTTAAAAATAAATGTTTGTGGAACTATTAATCTGAAGATTTACAAATTCATATTTGCTCATCAGGATTTCGAACAATAACAAAACCCTCAACTATGCTACGATTTTTTGTTGTATTTAAAATACCATCCATAGTTGCGCTATTTGATGTTGTAGATGTAATTTTTGTACACAACTTGAATATTTGTCAGCCAAAACTGGAATTAATTGAAATATTCCTTCAAATATTGTAATTGTAATTAGAATTTCACAATTTTTCTTGTCCACTGATCCGAAAAATGTCATCAGTCAAAATTCACGCTGAAAACAAACTTAAACTTTCATATTTGGAATTCTTTGTAAACTTGTTAGAATTTTAAATTCTTCTATTCAGATTCCATTGAAAATAATTAAAATTTCACTCATCAATATTCGTAATGGGTTTCACAAATTTGGGAAAGACAAACGACGAAAATCATCTCAACTTCTTAAAAAATAGATCATCTTTTTTAAAAATACTAATCTTTTTTACACTGACTTAGGCATTTTATACATTTTAATAAATACGTTGATTTATTAATATCATTGCACAAATGGGTGCTTTTAATCATTTCAACTTGTTAAAATTAAAAATGATCGTACAACTGAACAAGCATAAAGATTATTATTATCGTCAATTAATAAAATTGGAAATGAACAAGTATTTGGGACATTTTTCATTTTTATTAGAATATTTCAAAAGACCACAAAGAATTATATTAAAAGCTTTGTCCATATTGCTGACTGCTCTTTATCCCTTTCGTTCATGTTTCATTTATTAAAAAATTCAGTTGCCATAAAATTATTTTTTCAATCCATAGAGCCTTTATTATGAATTTCAACTTACCTAAATTACCAACAATAATCTCCAATTACTCGCTAAAATATGCCAATATTAAGGGCCAGTTTCTACAACATATAGAACCGATAAAGAACCAATAGTTATCGATTTTATAAGATTGTAGTATCGATAAACTCTACACCTGTTTCTGAAAGAGAAATAACTGTAGATCCAACAATGATAAAAGACAATTCAAAGCGGCGCACAGAGGAATGCGCTACAATTGCAAAATGAACTGAGCATGCGCTCACTACTTATACGCTCGCTAGCTTAGAGAACAGTGGTCGAATCTACAACTCCTAACGACCCTTTCAGAAACGGATATTAACATTTTATAGAATCGATAGCCTTATAGAACCGATATCTATCGTTTCAGAAACCTACCCTCGATCACTGTTCTCTAAACTAGCGAGCCTATAAGAAGTGAGCGCATGCTCAATTCATTTTGCAATTGTAGCGCATCCCTCTCTGCGCCGCTTCAAATTGTCTTTTGTGGTTGATAGATCTACAGTAGAATCGATAACTATTGGTTCTATATCGGTTCTATATGTTCTAGAAACTGACCCTTAATGCTTGATTTAAAATAACCAACATCAGTTGAAATAATTCTGCAATTTTGTTTTTATTTGTTGGATTTAACGTGTAAACTTTTTCTTTAGACCAATCTCATTTAAGATAATCACAAAGTGCTCCAAAGTTAATAACAATCAGAGCTACCCGACTGCAAAAGCTCCTAATAGAATTATTCGTATAGTTTAATTGAAAACTGGAAATTTTCCGGTAGTTTGTTAAGATAAATTTCGTTTGAGAATATTAATCGTTTTCAATTAAAGAGGTTTTGTTGAAATTCGTACTTGTTTCGTTGACAGTTTGGACCAATGAAAAATCCTACGTGTCGACGATATTTCCGATATAAAAGCGTGTATTTGAAAGCTCCTTGCTCACCGATTTTCCAGGCTTGTTATTCCTACAATATTATCAGAGGTGTTCGCTTGAATTACTCCTTGCTGTAGGGCAATCATGAATAACAGTTTGAAAGAGAATTCGGGTTGATTTTTGAATCGAAATAAGTGTCAACTATACAGAGATTTACAAGAAAAATAGAGTATAGAAACTTTAACAATACCATTTACCTTAGATGTTGTTTATAATTAAATTTAAACCGTGATTGTTTCGATAAAAGTTTGTATTCTGTAAATTTCGGTAAACACTAAAGTTCCATTAGTAGACACAAAACTCGGCATTTTCCGGTAGAGAAACTCAACACTTGTATCGTTTATTTTTGGATTTTTCGATAAAAAATAAATACTAAGTTCCATCTTCTGGCAATAATTTCACTAGAGACAGTTTTCAAATCGATAAAGTTTCTATTAGAAAAGATTAAAATTTAATTGTAAGCAACATAAAAACATACAAATATAAATCATTTTGAGATATTGTCAATTAACTTTAATATTCTCAATTAACTGAAAATGGATTATAATTTAATTACAATCTCCCATTTGTTGTTGCCTCCACCCTTACACCATTTTACTGTTATTTTGTTTTGAGACACGTACAAATTCGCCAATTTTTGTAAAAAATTTGAATATTCACCAGAAATTTGATTTAAAATTGAAATTTTAATGGATTCACTTAAGTTCAACAAAGTAAAATGAAGTTGAGTATTTTTCATTTTTTGCGTTGTTGATTTTCAGTTGAAACGATGTTTGTTGCAACAATCCATCGATGCATTCATTGCTATACAATTAAACGATAATGTTAATAACAGTAATAGCAACAAAGGATTTCTCCAGTATTGGAAATATCCATTAACTTTAGAATTAAATTTACAAGCAATTTGAAAATCAATATTCAGCAATTATTAGACTGAATATGCGAATAAAAAATTAAAAAAACGATTCCCCATCTGCAATATTTGCAGATAGAAAATTGCTAAAAATAAAAAAGAAGATAACTGCCTGGCTTTTTGAGTCCTTCTTGGTCGTTTTATATGCTTACAATTAGCTGATTGATGAAACAAGAAGCTCGTTTTGATCGATTTCCCGGGGACTCCCCTTCAATCTTCAAAGTATTTCTAGAACTCATCTTTAAGGGCCTCGCTCGGAAACGGTTGGCACCACTTTCGTTTTAAATTTACAATTTTCATTCGAAAGACTTGATAGATCGATCGAAAGACAATCCGATTGTCCCTCACTCTTCATCTAAGCAATTATGACTTTACGAAAAACGGAAACGGAAATTAAAACGGGTACAGCTCGTTGCAGTTGTCTTAACTTTCCTCCATCTATGTTGCTTCACGGTATTTCTCCTTGCAGTAGCCTATGCCTTCTTGTTTCAACTAAATAATCTGCATTACCGACATGCTCTTGTTCCAACAGATTGTCGGTAATGCAAATTACAGTGTTGAAATAAGAAGCTGACGTACGCTCACTTAGGGTCGGTTTCTGAAACGAGACATATCGGTTCTATAAGGCTATCGATTCTATAAAGTGTCAATATCGGTTTCTGAAAGAGCCGCTAATGTTGTAGATTCGAGTACTAGGGTCTGTTTCTAGAACACATAAAACCTGTTTCTGAAAGAGAAACAACTGTAGATCCAACAACGTAAGAAAATTCAAAACGGCGCACAAAGGGATGCGCTACGATTGCAAAATGAACAGAGCATGCGTTCACTTCTTATAGGCTCGCCAGCTTAGAGAACAGTAGTCGAATCTACAACTATGTGTTAGTGACTCAGAAACCGATTTTGACACTTTATAGCACCAAGACTTGTCGAATCGATATCGATCGTTCCAGAAACCGGCCACTATTCTCTAACCAAACGAGCCTATCAGTAGTGAGCGCATGCTCAGTTCATTTTGCAATTGTAGCGCATCCCTCTGTGCGCCGCTTTGAATTCTCTTTTGTCGTTGGATCTATAATTATTTCTCTTTCAAAAACAGGGTTCGAGTTTATCGATACTACAACTTAATAGAATCGTTAACTATTGGTTCTATATTGATTCTATATGTTCTAGAAACTGACCCTGTATGTACTTCATTTCATTTTATTGATTATACAAAGAGTAATTTTCAGCAACACTAAGACTAGTGAAAAATGCGGTTATTCACAATTATCAGAAAATTCAATTGGATTTTCCAAAGGCTGTAGACTCATTGCGGTAGAGATTCGTATTTAGAACCGAATGAGATGTCTACCATCTGGATAATTTTTGTTGTTTTCGAGATATTTTGTTTTACAAAGTTCCTCTTTAAAAACAGCTGTAGAATATCGTCCTTGCGGAATATTTTAAATACACCTCGAAAATTGCTACAGGGAGAAATAGTTGCAAACAATAAAAACGAATACGGTTATTTGTAAAATGGAATGTATGCTTTATTCCTGTTTTATTATCAAACAGTGTTAAATCCCACGTTTCCAGTCGTTTTGTATCACTTAAAGAGACATGGATAATTTGACTCTGGATAATCCCCATCTGCTAGTGGTGAGATAAAATGATTAAATTTAAAACTTTTGGTTTTTATTTTAACACTTTAAATTTGCAACATGTCAAATATAAATAGAACAATGTTAATTTTATTTGAAATCAATGGAGAGACCGAGAATATCGTTGTAAAATCGTCGTGTAAGTGATTTTTTCCACCAAATTTTTTTGCAAACTGATTGTCCAGTTGAACCAGCCCTGAATTCAACCACATATTTCCTACTCTAATGATTTATCGGTCTCAGGGTTTTTGTTATACGACAAATCCAGTTCAAAATAAATGATCATCAGTGAAGCTTTATAATGGAATCAATGTTAATGTCTATGCCCTTATTTTAAGGCTAGTTAATTATATGTAGGCACACACAAGAGTCCTTTGATTGCCGTTTGCAGCTAGTATTTTCCCATCAATAACATCTCTGATATCGACATCTTATAATAAATCCATCAAACTTAGCTTACAATAATTCGCCAATATAGCTATATAAGTAATAGAATACAACGTTTTGAACTATTATTGTAACGATAGCTTTCCCAGTGTGAATATATTCGAATCTACTTTTATTGGAGGCTGGTTTTCCGTTTTATCTTCCAAGTCTTGAACAGTAACTTTGCAGAATCAATTTAGCTTTTAAAATTTTTCATCATCGGATCTTTTACGGTACAAATCCTTGACGAGTGGATTCTTTCAAATAAATGGGAATTGTTAGTAAGTATCTTATGCTTCGTCGATTTAAATCCCGCCACATTTTACCGGATATTTTCGGTGTTTACAACAATATAAATTGGGCTTTTCTTGTTACAGAGTAACGGTTGATTTGAAAAACACCGATGGTAGTCGAGCATTCTCGTTAATTTCGCATTGGTTGTGTTATGCAAATAGTGCAGTAAATCCAATTATTTATAATTTCATGAGTGGTAAGTAATTTATTTGGTGTCTGTATCCTTTTTTAAGTTGAATTTATGGGAAAAACTACCGGAGTGCTGAAATCTAACCAATATTTATGATTGAAAAATCGTTTTTTCCTATAGAAATTTACCAAAATTGTCCAAATTGGAGGTATTTAGCTTATTGAATTTCCACTTGTCAACTGTCTAGAGGCTGAGAAATTGCCGTTTTGCTAATGTAATTGTATTGTTGAGTTGAATGTGCCACCAATTAACTTATAACAACTCAGACTTCCACAATAAATTGAATTTCGACTAAATTTTTAAAGACAATAGTTCTAAAATTAGCAGACTTTCAAATCTACTTCCTTTTTTTTGTAAATTTACAATCTTCGTTCGATAGACATATGAGAAATCAGTCGAGAAACAAGCCAATCATAAATCACGAAACCACATCACATCATCTATTGAGTGCTATTTCGAAAAACTTGATCATTTTAGACGCTGTTTTCCGAAAAACGAAAAAGAAAATTGAAACGGGAATGGGTTGATCAAGAAGCCTTAACTTTTCTTAATCGACCTGTATGTGTTTCATTTCATTTTATTGATTATACAGGCAGTTGTACTACTGAATGTTAACGCACTTTTTTTGACTAAAAATACTGTTTTTCGCAATTATCAGAAAATTCCAATTGATTTTCCAAATTTCATGGGGTGCAGTAGTACAAAATTGAATTCTGAATCGAATGAGATATGTCACATCTCGATATCTTTTCTCGTTTTTGAGTTATCCTCATTTGAAGATTGAATGTTACCGTTCACATTGAGCGACAGCCTTAAAATGATTTGTTTCTATATATAGCAAATAAAATCGACGATTTATCTTTATTTTGATTCGTATCTATTGTAAATACGCAGTAGAATCATTAGTTTTCCAGTTTAATGGAATTTTAACATGATCAGTTTCCGATTTATGGAATATTGATGATATTTGAGTGCTTCAATAGGTAAATATTTAATCAACAAGTTGTTTACTAATATTAAAATTCCATTTAAATTGTTTCAATGTACCTAGCATGGCTTCTATTTTTCCCTCCATACATTTGTCTAAATGGCACGTTTGAATTTCATTAAATCGCTAAACAAAGCAATTTATTTATTAATAGATATTAATACTAATTTATAAATGATTGATGAGTCCTAAAATATTGAAGTTTTGAAGGTATTTGATTTGATTTTTCACTGATAGAAATGTAACAAGCTTTAGTTCTATTGTTGAAATTTAAATTTTGTTTACAACTTTCTCGATCAAAGTTGACACATTTTCTGCACATCTACTAATTCTCCATAGAATTGTTGACTATTGAATCTACTCCTAATTCCTTATTGATCCCTATGGGCCGTTTTCTTTTCGAAATTTACGTCTATTTAATTTACCCCAATAGATCTTTTATCGATTATCAATCTGGACCTTTAATAAAATTCATTGTATAAATAATTTAAGCACGCAAGCACACATGTTTAAGTTTGTAAATTTTCGGAGAAAGTGCGAAATAAAGTTTGATCGAATTTTTAGCGGTTCATCAAGTAATTTTATCCAAAGTAACCACATAATCATGAAATTATAGGCTCCAAATGTCGCATGAAAGATTACGAATATATTTTAAATTACGTTAATTTAGAACTTCTTTGTGTACCATTTTAGTGGTTCGGTTTTTATGTTCTTTTTGAAACAAAATTTATCCCTTATTCGTGGTAGATTTACTAAAAACGCTATAATTAAAGTCCAAATAAAATTTTATGCTTTTAGCTTCAATTAACATCAAAAATTACAGAACTCCCACACAACTTTTCATCTCTAGAGGTAAATTTATAAGAATCCTTCCCAGGATTTCATGTGTCTAGCTTCAATATTCAGTTAGTGATAAATAAACCGAAAAAAGCTCGTATTCTGGAACTTTTTAAGCAAATAAGTTTTTAGATAGTCTCTATTCTGGCTGTTTTACTTGCTTTCAGTCAGTTATTTAAGGCTTTTCTTCAATTTATTTAAGGAACAAAAGTGAAAAGCATGACTTAAATTAGTTGGATGCAATTACTTGTGCTAAAGTTACAGAACACTAAATTAATGATGTATTGTTCTAATTGTTTTTGTTAAAATTTGAGTAATGGATTGCTGTTGTGTTAAATTATCCATCAAAACTTTTATTGTTGGCTTTATTTACAAAATTTATCATCTGGCAAATTTTCAGTGAATTAAAATTCAAAGAAAAGTCGAAAAGCTCATCAAAATTCCACCCTAATTTTACAACTGTCACTCATATAATCTTTCCCCTTACAGACAGAAAAAAATGGCACTTCTTATCATTGTGAACCAGTTAAGTATAAAAAGTTACAGACATCAGAACGAATTAATTTGTGATATTTGAGATGAAACCAATTATTATTAAATTAATGAACACGCTCTATAAATAATTGATTTTTTTGTCTTAATCCAGGCAAATTTCGCAAAGAATTCCATCGGGCTTTCGAACACTGTTGGCAACATCATCCAACAACACTAGACCATCAATCCCAATTCACTGCTGTTTATTATCATCATAAAAATAACGATAAAGATTCCGGTATTGTATCAAGATCCCAATCTAGAACCGATATGGATCTGCAACGTGTCAACACATTTAATGATTTCGAACCGAAACACCGCCGGAAGGGCACAAAAACTAGCATGTTGGACCTTTGATATCAACGAATCTAACAAGTCAACAGAAATGTACGCAAATGAATCAAGTCGTGGTGATAATCGTGGCTGAAACTACCCTAGAGCGGTACATTTTATTCTATCACCTGATTTTTTTGTATAATTGTGCTCAGTCTCCAGTGGATTTTCCCAAAAAAAACCGACTTTCTCATTGTGATAATTGTTGTAAATTAATTCAATTAAACTTATATACGGGGAAATAATAACGCTGAATTTGTAAAATTGATGTTCCAATAATTCTAATGTTTCGTTGTAAATCCGATAGATTAATGTAAAGTTTCAATGTGAAATAAATGGATTCAAATGTAGTGGTTTATTTTGGAGTTTTTCTGTTTCAGGCAAATTTAAACGTGAATTTCAAACGACTTTCGTGCAATGCAGCAAGAAAACACCCGAAATCGACAATATGCGCAATGTCACGTATATTTATCGTTTTAGAACGAACATCTGTACGAGGACTGAGACATTACCGTTAAACGATATCAACTAGATGGATTATTAATAAAATTTAGTTTATTAAATAACAAGAATAGTTAAATAATTGTAATAATACAAAAAAGCAAAAATATAATTATAAATAATATAAATTGACTTGAACCAATCTTTTATACTGGCGAATTATAAAAAATTGGCTAATTTTACAATTGGTAATCACACGATATTATTCCTCATGTCTTCTATTCAATTATAATTATAATAAGCAGGTTAGAGTGTAAATTAGTAAAATTGTTGAAATTAAAAAAAAAATGGTCCCTCTTGATGCCGATTTTTCTTCTCTAAAATAACGCACACAAAATTAAATCACAACTCTAATTTGAAACAAAAATATGGCAACTCATTGATTAATAAACAAAAATTAATACAATTGTACGTTCGTATTTTCAGTTTAGCTTCAGATTCGAAAATAAATTACGCCACAATTTGAAGAGAATTCGTCTAAATTTCAAGCTTGTAGATTTTAATTAACAAATTGTAATTGACAATAGAACTGGCGATTTTCTAATGCTGTCAATCACTAAATATAAAAATATCAACTTTTTTTTTTTTAATTTAAACAAACCTATATAGATATACAATAATAAGAACGATAATAATTATAATAAACCTACAGGTCAGTCATTGTGAGTTTTGGAATAAGTTAATGGTTTGTAAATTTAAAAATTAATGATAATACAACTAAAGTCTAAATGGTTCCCGTTCTTTTGTTGTTGTTTTGCGTTGTTGTCCTGTCGGCGTGTCAGAATGGCCTGGTGTTTTTTTTAATAATTTCGAAACAGCCGTCTGTTGGCCGGGCTGAACGGGAGTATTCGATCCGGACGGTGTTCTAGTTCTAAATTGAAAATTAATTACAATTAAAATTGCAACTATAATTCAAATTAGCTCATTATTTTTTAATATAGTTAGAGTTAAATTGAAATTTACCTAGACGCTGTCCGTAGTGTTGGAGCGTTACCGATAGTCACTTGTCGTGGCTTGTTCGCATTCCTAATTAACATTTATAACATGCCAGTTAGTTGTTATTTTAATGTTATCGTTTTTAAATTCAAATAAACAGAAATTAATAAAAATATAAACATGCCGTTCACTTGAAAACATGCAATTTAAACAAATTAATCGTTTACCTATTCGGGATAGGTATTTTCGATTTGCTCGATCTACTTGTTGAAGATTTCGTTCTGTTATTAGTAGAAAAAGGAAAATTTATGTTAATTGAAAGCTTGGAATAGTTGAGAAAACCAAAATAATAAAAAATAAACACGAAGCACACAAAATTTACCCGGAAGAGAAAGTCATAGAGCAAGAACTTGACGTTGAAGGTGATTCGGGATCGTTATTATCGCCATATCCTTTGTAAACAGGTATGCGAGACCTGAGTATGGTCGCATTAACAGAACAAGAATATTAGAAGACATTCAACATATTTACAGTTAGGTTGCCAACTTATTTCGTAATTAATTCAACCCCCAATTAATTGTAATTTTTTGATATAACAGTACCTTAATCGGCGTTTGATTTAAGCCTGAAAGATTTAGCCCCAGTTTTTCTGAAATTTCAACAAAAATCTCTTTTAATTTCTTTCTATTAATAAAATTACTGTTAATAGTTGGCTACCTGTTAAAATTACCCTTGAAAGAACCCCTAATTTTTACAATTTGCAAATATATTTTAAAAGCCAATTAGAATTTTACCTTGGGATATTAATTGACGTTAATGTTGGTATACTTGATGCCCTGGATAATCCCGTAGATCTATATGAATGTTAGAGAACATGCCAATATTAGTAAATTTTTGTTTTTATGCAGTTAATTTCCATTTATTTTTTATTTTTTTAAGAATTTAAATTACCCAAATTTAGCCCCATTTCCATTTTATATTTTATTAAATTTTTGTAATTGATTATTGAATTTGTACGAACCTTCCAGCTGGACTGGCTGGTGAAATTAAACCGCTTGGTGTTCGTGATCCCGATGTGCCATTATAAGGCCTTCTAGCTGTAGTGGTAGTTGTGCTACTACGGCCAGAAACTGGAGTTCTTCTCGGAATTCTTGATGGTGTAGCATCATCTAGATATTCAATCAAAAAAGTCATAATTGAGTAGCCCAAAGGATGAAAATTCATAGGAAAGTCCCCAAAGAAGATTTTAGCAAAAATTGGACCTCGTAACTCATCTAGGAGTCCAAGAAACCATTTTTAAACAATGTCGAGATTTCAAAATCACTTTACGAGAACCTTTGTCTGTGGCTAGTTGCCAAAAATCCCGATATTGCTCAAAAAATAGTTTTTGACCGACTTCCCGTTGAGTTATAAGAGAATATTTTAGCAAAAATTGGACGTCGCAGCTCATCTGTAAGTCAAAAAACCCTTTTTGGACAATGTCTAGGTTTCAAAATCACTTTACGAGAACCTTTGTGTATGTGGCTAGGTGCCAAAAATCTCTATATTGCTCAAAAAATAGTTTTTGACCGAGTTCCCGTTGAATTATAATATAAGAGAATATTTTAACAAAAATTGGACCGCGTAGCTCATCAGGAAGGCCAAAAAAACCACTTTACCTGAATCTTTGTGTCCAGTTAATTACCAAAAATCCCAATATTGCCCAAAAATTAGTTTTTGACCGACTTCCCGTTGAGTTATAAGAGAATATTTTAGCAAAAATTGGACGTCGCAGCTCATCTGGAAGTCCAAAAACCCTTTTTGGACAATGTCGAGATTTCAAAATCACTTTATGAGAACCTTTGTGCCTGTAGCTAGTTGCCAAAAATCCCTATATTGCTCAAACAATAGTTTTTGACCGACTTCCCGTTGAATTATAAAAGATTTTAGCAAAATTGGATCTCGTAGCTATCTGGAAGCCCAAAAACCCTTTTTGGACAAAGTCGCGATTTAGAAACCACTTTACGAGTATCTTGGGGTTTGTAACTAATTACCAAAAATCCCCGAATTGCCCAAAATAGTTTTTGACCAACTTCCCGTTGAATTATAAGCTCTAGTTTTGGCTAAAATCTACTCTGAGAACCCTCAATAAATCTTCAAAATATTTTCCGAACAGCTCTCCTACTTATAAGATTGTTAAAGGGAGCACCTTATGTATTTAATTTTACCTGTACTATCTAAGGAAAGATTTGATCCGTGCCTAGACGGTGGCTTGCTACCCGGTCTGCTGCCAGTTCTGGAAGCTGGTCGTGAATTTGATCGAGATCCACCTGGTGTTAACGTTGAACGATAAGTGGATGGTCGTTTTGGTGTCCGGAAACTGGCACTTTCATTATCTGATAAGGAATCTGGAGTACCTGCTGATAATGATGATTTGGATGTACGCGGTAGACTGCCCATTGGTACAGATCGAGCTGAACGTTCCCTAACCTAAATCGAAATAAATACAACCATATTAATTATCTTTATCAATCGAATTACTTCAAATAATAGAATTTGCCACATTTACTAATAAGGATCTTCAGTGATTCAGTGGTTGAAAAACTACGTAAATGCTACAGTGTGGTAATTTTTAATTGATTAGTGATTGTGCAAGAAACATGAAGATCCTTTTTGCAAATATCACAAAATTAAAGCTAGCTGTACTCACTGTTCCAAGTCTTACCTCATTAGGGGGTGATAATATAATCTTCAATAGAGAATATGTTGAGTTTTTTTTGTTTCATTTTACTATTTTTACTGTAATTAGTAGAGCTTACCTTCGGGATACCTACCATGGGTACTTGAGACAAATACAACAATTTATGGTGGTCTTTTTCAGGCCCGATAACAGCAACTGCACCAATCAATCAGAATAACAATCAATAGTTTTTTTGAAAAATTCTTTACAAATCTATTTTAGCCAATTTCGTTAAATTTACATATTTGATGATGTGGTGGTGTTGCAAATAAAAATTTTAGACAAAACTTAGAGAAGAAAAATCAATGCACACTGTTATCATGCCGAAAACATGCAAACTCATTCTTTTTCAAAAATAAAACAACAAAAATAAACGAATAAACGAACAAACTACAATACCAAGTGGAAATTCTAGAAATTTTTTGTTTGGTGGTGTACTTATTTTATTATTACCCAGTGACAAGTGTTGGGATTGGCGTGAGCCCAGTGTAAAGTGGGACCGGCAGTTGAGCCCACATGCAAAGGATATGCATTTCCAACTTCTCCTTTTGCTCGCAGTTGTTCGAATATCGGCATCAATTCCGCCAAATGTTCATGAGCTAAAATAACAGCAGCAGACATGCGAACATTTCATAGCACAAAATTAGAAGAAAAATTAAATAAAAATCAATAGAGAAATCAAAGACGGTGATAAGGCGATGTGTTTATTTGTTTTACTATTGGAACTCAAAAATTTTGATTCTTTTTGGATAAATACTAAATTGTGCCAATTGTAACAGTGCTTCACACAAATGAGGAAAGCGACTAGTGCAAAATCAAATTGAATGATGAACCATTATGAATTTGTATGGTAATGTTTAATGATAGAGTCAATTAAATGCTTGTGGCCCTTTTTTCGCTTGAATAAAATTCAAGAGATGATTCTCCTGAGGATATCTGGAAAAATTGTACTTACCTTTGAGTTTTATGTTTGTTGGATAAAAATTACCCTTGGTGCCAAATCTAATGTGAAACATGCAAGTACTTACTGTGCACAATAACAAAAAGCATGTCCCAAAACCTAAATGCATTACACAAAAATACAAAAAAATAACCAAAAATGCACCAACCAATTTGATAGGAGGTGCTAATTTTATTGCATCTAATTCGTTTGTTTTTATTTTATTGTTGATTTAAATGAATTGGATGCAATTTTGATACTACCATGGAGTGCATTCTTTCAAAATGTCGTGCAATACCTTAGTGATTGGCCCTTGAGGAGTGCGGAGTGATGATGCAGAGGAACCAGAGGCGGGACTGGAGGCCGATGTTTTCGGCTTGAACGCGGTCATAGTCTGCGATACGCCGTCAGCTAGGATGAACTGTTCACGCAGTTCTATGTTCGTGCGTCCTTTAGCTAATTATGTGTGAATATTGGATGCGATTGTCAAAGGACAAATATAGGAACGGTTCAAGATGATTAATGTGAAAAATACAATTAATACAGTAAGGATTTGTAATGAATGGCAAAAAGGATAAAAAAACAAAAACAAAATAAAATAAGCAAAATAATCTAAAATCTCATTGATGCGGCAAGTTAAAAAAGTTAAAACGAGCATGAACGAACGCGATCGATCACAGGAGAATGAACGCGAACATCATGAACGGAATGTAAAGGAACCGGCCGTTCGCTTTCGGGTTTTTTCGTCGATTTGCGTTGCTGACCATAACGGAACACTTGTTTTTATCGATTTGGATTCGTTTTTAGTTGTTCGTTAGTGCTCGCCTGTTCGGTGTATACCCGGCTTTAACTTGCGCATACTTTACAAACTATGATGCCTTGCCTGATAAATTATCAGTGATTATTTACTACAACACTGGATGTGTTAAAAGAATCCTAAGCAAAATCAGACAAAACAACACTAAACTAAATACAAAACTAAAAATAATTAAATAAATGAATAAAATAAATTTGTGTACTTGTAAAGTTAATAAATAAATAAATAAATAAGAACACCATGCAATTGCAAAAATATTATAAAAAATAAAAACCAAAACCGAACACTATTTGGCATCCAAATCATGCAAATTTTCCTTACCAAGGGGGCACCAAGGCTCGTGCTGATCGGGTATATCAGGATCAGGTAACGGTAATACTAATGTAACTATTTTTTTACAATTGTTTCGTGATTTTTTTATACAAATAATGATTGTGATCAATACGATGATTGAAATAATTGCCAAAATAAGCGCAACAAAAATTATATTCGTTGTAAATAGGGATGATTTGTTAAAAGACAGTTTGGAGGAATAAAGGACAACAACAAAAAATCGATTAGTAAACAATTAAAGCTTCAAATGGTAAGCACAATATTTGTTTTAATAAACGTTTGAACGTTTTACAAATGGATGAATTTTGATGGCAATGATAATGATGATTTAAAAAAAATTTTTATTAAAGCACGTTTTATCTCAATATTCAGTCCTCAGGAGACACAGTTAGATTTTTTGTTACGGTTTTAATTAAAAACGATTAGAAATAAGGGTCAAAGCAAAATATATCAGTTGTATTATTTTTTTTTTAAGGGGGATTCGTGTATTATTGTAGAACACTAGAAAACAATTTTAAATTGCAACGAAATCGTTTTCTTGTGTTTAAATATTGGTGTTTTTGTAATAGAAAAAGATCTTACCTCGGCATGGATCGTTCTTTAATAAGAATTCATCTAAAGCCACCCAACCGCCTCCAACGCGCACCATAACGGTGCTACGCAGGATGCGGACAAGGCGCAATTTTTGACTTTCACCAAACTATAAACGACAATGATTAGAGAAATTTATTATTTAATCGATTATTTTTGAAAAATACCCTATATTTGCCTTCACCAACTTGGAATACTCGGAATTTTTGTCGGCATGTACACAACATGACTAAACGTTTAACTTCATCGTGGATCTTTTGTGCATCAGTATCGACCGGTTTATCCTCCCAATCTGGACGTAATGCCGCTATGAATTTCTTCCAATCGATCAAACCGCGATTCTCTAGATCGAACATATCAGCAACGTGCTTCATCTCAAGACGCGACGTATCGAATTCTGCAATAAAATCAGTTAAGCTCGCTTGTTGAATACAAGGATGTTGAACTAAAAGTCGAGTTAATTTAGAAATTTATGGATTGATACGAATCCTTGCAGATTTGAGCAAAATTTGAACCTTGTAGCTCATTGGTAATGATGCTCCACACGTTTTTTCCATTGCATGCCAGAATAAAATTGACCAACTTTCAAATGAGCTAATTGCCCATAAATCCCCGGATTTCTCATACTTTTAGTTCAAAACCCTGTCGAATTGAGTCGTACTAGTTTTAATGATGCCTTCAATGAAATCCTCTCTTGGTATCAATTCATTATTGTCTTTATCCATTTTACGGAACAGATCGGTTAAGCGTGATTTCTTGTAATTCATGAATTTTAAGAAACGCTTCCTCCAATCATCCCATGAGAAATTGTCGGCTTTCTCTTTCTCCTTCAAATATGCCAAATGATCGTACAATTCACGTTGACGTTCCCACGATAACATCCATACATGCCGCCATTTATCGTACAAAAATTTAACACGTGGCGATCTGAATTCCGGCTCGCTAAACAAATACAACCATCAATAATTTAATTTTGATACACGATAAAAATTTTAGTATATTGTGAAATAAATGAGATGATTGTGGTTTGATTAGAGAACAAAAAAAAATGATTTTGATAATAAAATATGGGAAAATGAATGATAAAATGTACCTTCCAGATGGGAATCTTGGCCCAATATGGGGCAATTGTGGGTCCGGACTGAATTCCCGCCCAGGACTGGAACGGCTGTTGACAAAGCACATGCAAACACACATTTAAACTAATTTCATCATAAAAACTACGAAATCAAACAAATTTAAATTACAAAATAAATCAGAAATAATTAAAATAAACTTGTTCAACTTCTACTAAACCCAATTAGACACATCCGACTATAAGTTCTAATGGCTCTCATTATTTGAGGAGCGATTTGAAAAATATTTTAGCAAAAGTTGAGCCTTGGAGTTCATTTATAAGTTAGCAAGAAATTGCTAATTTGTAGGAATGCTGCGATTCTCAAAATATTCGATTTTATTCCGGAGCAGGGGCAAAATTGGGATTTTCCTAGAAGAGCGCTTTGAAAAATTTTTTTAAGATTTGTAGGGGTCGCTGGAGAACATTTTAGCAAAATTTGAGCCTTGAAGCTCATTTATAAGTTAGCAAGAAATTGCTATTTTCTAGGAATGCTGTGATTCTCAAAATACTCAATTTTATTCTGGAGCAGAAGGGTAAAATTCGGATTTTCCTAGAACAGCGGTTTGAAAACATTTTTAGGTTTTGTAGAGGTCCATGGAGACCATTTTAGCAAAATCTGAGTCTTNATGGAGAACATTTTAGCAAAATCTGAGTCTTGTACCTCAGAAATTGCTAGTTTTTAGGAATGCAAAGGTTCTCAAAACACTCGATTTTATGCTGCAGCAGGTCGGAAAAATTGAGATTGTCCTAGAATGCAGTGGGGAAAAACCCATTGTTGGGATATTTTCGAAAAAGCACTTCTTTGGCCAACTTTCCAATGAATTCTGCTCAAATTGAAATGTTTTTTCAAATCAAAATGGGAACTTATAATCGGAAGTGAATAATAAAATAAATCAAAATTAAACAATTAATTAGTCAACAATGCAAATGTTATCAAACAGGAATGTGTTGGGTTAAATTAACAAAATTAGTAGTAGAAGGTATCTAAAGTTAGTACATTATTGAAACATTGCAATAATGATCTAACCTTCCTCGGTGCGCTAACAAATCTCTCGATCCTTTGAAGCTAGAAATATTAAGAAAAAACAATAATGAAGCACTCATGAAGCAAATCAAACAAAATGCAGATTAATTGGTGAATGATGAATGAACATACCTTTGTTTACGACCAAGTGAACCATAATTATCTTGTGAAGCATCATGAATATCGTGCAGTGATCCACGACTAAAATATAAAGGACACAAAAGAACAAGCAACACAATTAGCATGCAACATAAACACAATGCAATGTGATTAAGTATTTTTGAAGATACTTACATTGGTCCTTTGCCTTTCCCGAATCTCTTCGGTTCTTTAATTGTTGTAGTTTTAATTTGTTTCGCTTTACAAACACGATCAACTTCACTTTGTCGTTTTTGTGTATTCTCCATGAACTCTTTATGATCGGCTATTAATTGTTCCGTTGCTGGTATATCCATGGGTAATTCTTCACGTTTTAGTGCAATTAATGTATTTTCAAGACCAATCAACCATTGTATCAATTCTTCTAAAGTTTCATCTAAATCACGTAATGATTGCATATGATTTGATAATTTCTGATGGCGTTGTAATGCCCATTGTGATACTTCATCCCATCTAGTTTGGATGATTTTAATCCAATTTTTAATCACACTAATACTATCCGGATGTGCTTTACTCAATATATTATGTGCTAATTCTAATGTTTGATCTTTATCGTATTCTTTCTCTTTTAATTCGGCACGGAAACGATCTAAAGCTTGTAATTGTTCATAAGCTGTTGCTTCATCTTCTGGTGTATTGCCAACGAAACGCAATTTCATTTCAGCATCGGATAACCAATCTAATAACATATTGACGGATTTGTGTAATTTTTCAGCTTCACGTAATGCCTCTTCTAAACGATCTGAACGTATATTTGTTAATTTCGTTACATTATTCCATAAATCATTCAATTCGTTGAGTTGATTACGAATCTGTTGGGAATCAGTTTTGTTTGCTTTACGTTCTAATTCGGTTCCTGTACGTATAACTGATTCCATTTGTTCGTTACGGCGTTCTAATTCCTTTTCGAATAAACGATGTTGATCGACTAGATGATTAACTGTATCTAAATCACCATGTACTGGACTATCAGTTGATAATTCTTTTTCTACTTTTTTCAACCATTCCAATAGAGCTGCAATTGCGTCTTTAAATTGGCCGGAATACAAGAGGGCTTCTTCTAATTTCCGTTGGCGATCCACGCTCTTATTACAAACAGTAGTCCATTTATTCTTCAAATCAATCAACATTTGTTTCAATGTAGATTCATCAGTTTTCGGTGCTTTATCTTTCAAGTGCTTACCAGTTTTCATAACGTTATCATAAATACCTTGTTTGGCTGATAAAGCACGTTGGAATTCTTGATGTTTTGCTAAACGGTGCTTAATCGCTTCCGGATTATTACTAACTGAATCCGCAGCTAAATCATCTAATGATTTCTCAGTATCATCCAACCAATTCATTAAACCAGACCAAGCATCGTGGAATTCTTTAGCTTCTTTATAGCCTAAATCTAAAGCTCTTGTACGTTCTGCTGATTTTGATGTAACCCGTTCCCAACGATGTTGTACACTTATCAATAGATTCTTAATCAAAATCACGTCTTGTTTTTGACTGAAATATTTCAAATGCGTCCCTTTCTTATCTAAATTCAACATAATCTCCCTATGTGCACTGACATCCCGTTGAAAGGCTTTATGTTCTTCAATTTGTGATTGTATTGTTTCTAAAACACGCGAAACCGGTTTCAAATTCGATAGAATCTTCTCAGCATTAGTTAACCAATTAACAAACGATTGTAAAGCTTCATGGAATTCGGTTGCTTCCTTCAAAGCAATTTCAAGTTTAATTTTCTTATCGTTAGCACGTGCCGTTACAGAATCCCAACGTTGTTTCAATGTACGTAGATTATTTTGTAAATTCGAAGCTGTATTGGAGCCTTTTCTGAGGTATTCTTGGCCTTGGGCAAGAACAGTTTCAACTTTCGGACGATTATCTTCAATTTCATTGTAAATCTCCATGAAACGTTCCAATTGTTCGCTTGCTGTTTCAGGTAGACCGCCCACAGGTTTACTTGCTGCTATAATACCATCAACATCGGTTAACCATGCTAATAGATCTTGAATTTCAGCATTGAATCGTTGGGCTTCATTGAGGGCATCTTCTAATTCCCGTTGGCGATCGGCGGCTTTACGCATCAAAGCCCTCCATTGGGTGTTCAAAGTATTTAGTTTTTCTTGAGTAATTGACGCTTCATCTGAACCTAAATTTAATGCTATATTGCAGAAATTAACAAAAAATTAAACATACCTTCTCCACTTTCGATAATTTGACGACCTGCATCATTTAATGTATCAACACTAGTTTGATGGGCTTGAATATCATTGATCAAAACTTTCAATTTAGCCAATTCAACTTCAAGAATTTGTGGATCTCCAGCTACTGGTTTTAATTCATCTAAGGTCTTATCGGTTCTACTGATCCATACAAGAAGCTCATTGAGGGCATGTTGGAATTGTCCAAGACGTAATAACGAATTCTCTAATTGTCGTTGACGTTCTACAATACCTCTTAATAGATCATCCCAGCGTTTATTAACTGCCGATAAGGGTTCTTTGATAGCTGCAGCCTGATCAGCTGATGTTTTCTCGGTCAATTCTTGCGCTTGTCTAATTAAAAAAATATCAAATTAGTGTAATAAATAGAGAGAATTTAGAAACACAAAGCACAGCTTCAAGCCAAATTTTGGTCATAAAAACAGAAAGGAAGCAACTTTTGTACAACAAAAAAAAAACTATAAAATACACAAAAATAGATGGAAATTAACACAAAAAAGCAGAAATAGGAGGAGGAATACAAGTGAAAAGCTTGTATCGAAACACATTTAGCATTAACACAATAGCTTGCTTTTTTCAGAAATACTCAAGTGTATTCTTGCCTGATCAGACTCCTGTAGTCCAACGCGGACAGAAAGATATAGAAAAATAAACAAAAAGTTAGTTAATCTCATCTCTAAAGTTTCTAAACGGCGATTTTTAGAATTCCAATAAAAATACTAACCTGTTCAATGCTTCAACTTTAACCATATGAGGATCAACCTCAGATTTAAATCGGTTAAGTTGATCAATTTGTTTCTTTACAGCATCAATATCAGTACCTAAAGGTCCCATTTTGGTGAATTTCTTCTCGGCTTGGTCCAAGAAATCAAGTAGATTCTATAAAGATCAAAAATTATAATAACCAAAAATGCCAAATTATAAGAAATACCTGTAGTGTCTCATGGAATTCCATCGCTTTTTCCATAGCATCAATGAGATTCTCTTCACGTTTAGCATACAAAGCTGTAATATTATCCCAAGCATGATCTAAATCTTCAATATGCTTCTTAACTTCCGGTTTATCCGGTTCTCCGCACAATTGCATCAATTCTTGCCCGGAAGCACGGACTTGATCAACTTCCGGTTTAGTCTGATCGATCTCATGGCGGATTTCTTGTAATGCCACTTGTTGTTCTTCAATAGCTTTCGGTTCTACAGCTGGTGGTTCTTGGCTAACTAAAGAATCTTCTAAATCTTTTAAAGTTGCCATAATTGCATGCAATTCTCTCCAGAATTTCTGGGCAATATCTAAAGTATCTTCTAATGATTTTCCGCGATCTGTTGTTGCTTTCTGTACATCTTCCCATAGATTCTTCAATTTGTCCAATTTTCGTTTAATATCTTTGATAGCCGGATCAGAACGATTTGGTGCTTTACTGATAACATCATCAGCAGCACGTTGGACGGCAGCGTAAGCTTCTTTACGTTTATCCAAATCACCAATGAGTGCATCATTATCATCGATTTGATCACGGATTTTCGGCGGATGTGCTGATATCGGTTCAAGATTATTCACTTGATCGGCAGTATTCGATAGAGCCCGTAGCATTCCTTCGAGTTTATCGGAAAATTGGGCACTTTCTTGTAATGCTTGTTCTAGAGCGAGTTGTCGTTCGCGTAATTCTAATTTCAAAGCGGCATATCTAGCATTATCATTCTCTAATAATTCTTGGACTTTAGCACCATCATCATCGTTACATAAACGAATCAAAGCTTCACCAGTTTTGTTAAGCTTATCAACTAGAGGTTTATGATCGTTGATTGATTGAATGAACATTTCATTGCGGTCTTGTTGTTGTGCAATTAAATCTGGACGCATTGATGGCATAGCTAGCATTGAAATTTGCTCTTCAATATCTGTCAACCAATTAGAAAGTACATTATGAGTTTCATGGAAATGTTCAGCTAATGGTAATGCTTGTTCTAAAACACCTAAACGATCTGAACTTAATGCCGAAACTGTATCCATAGTTTCACGGAGATCTTCCATTTTTTCACGTATCAAAGTTGTATCTTCACTTGGTGGTGTTTCACGTAATACTTTCTTTGCTGTTGAAAGTACATCACGTACACGGCCTTTTTGACTGGAAATATCATCATTTAATGCTTTGTGTTCTTTTAATTGTACACGAATTAGATCCGGTTCGGCTGATGGTTTTTCAGCATCACGTATGGTACTTTCAACTTCACGGAACCATTCTAATAATTCATCAATATCACTGGTAACTTCTAAGGCTCGTTGTTTACCGAGATGGATACGTTCAGCACGTCTTTGGATTTGTTCAGCGATCGCATCAAATCGTCGATTATCACGCGTAACGAGACCTTCAATTGTTGCAGCACCTTCACCAGGACTAGCTTGGCATAATTGTGGGCCAAGTAAATTAACAGTTTCTAAGACCGGACGTATTTCTTGTAAATCTAATTCTAAACGTGCAATTTCACCTTCATGCGGTTCAGCTGATTGTAGTACACTTTCAGCACCTTGCATCCAATCAACCAATCGATTATGATTATTATGGAATTGGGTTACTAACGGTAGCATATCTTCAGCATGTTTTAATAAATCAGCACCACGTGATGTTAAATCATTATAACGGCGTTGTAATGAATCTAATTTATCTTTCAATTGTAGAGCTTCATCTGAAGTGATGTGTCGCATTAATTCAACACCGGTATCAACAGTACCATCAACATCTTGTTGGCGACTTGCAATTTCTTCAGTAAGACCAGTCAAATCGTCCATTTGTTCCAATAATTTCTCCTTATGTACAGCTAAAACTTTAAATCGACTTAAACGGTGTTCCATCGAATCCATCCAAGCGGCAAGATCTTGATAAGTTAACACCAAATGACGTAAACCTTGTCGTGAGCTGGTCAATAATTGTCCGATTCTTTCGCTAGCCTCTACAAGATTTCCATAACGATCGGTAACTTCTTGTAGTTTATCAGCAAGAGTTGTTGCTTCATCTTCACCAACAAGTGACATGAGATTTGAAGCAACATCAGTAAGTTCCCTAAAGTCTGGTTTTTTATCCAAAATATCATTATGAAGAATATCATGTTCGCGTATCTTTTGCTGTATCTTCTCTTCATCAGTCGGTATAATTTCCATATCTTTAACTTTCTTTTCGCTATGATCCAACCAATCTTGTAATGGAATTAATTTGTCTTGGAATTCTTTAGCGACTTTCATTGCTTGTTCTAAATCAAGTGTTCTTTGTTGGGCACCTTCAGTTAGTGCATCGAATCGATTCATAAGACTCTTTAATTGTTTTTCAATAGCTTTACGTTCGGCTGGTTCGGCTTCTTTAGCGATTTCATTACCCATCGAGAATAACGAAGACATTGAATTTTGACGATCTAACAACATCTTCTTCAAGAATTTCTGTTCTTGCAATTGAGCTTTAACAACTTTATAATCCGCTGATGGAGGTTTTTGATTTGCTACTAATTCTTCTGTATCAGTTAACCATTTAGCTAAACCATCTAAAGCTTCTTGGAATTTACCAGATTGTAATAATGCCACATCTAATCGTCGTTCACGATCATTCAATCTCTCTTTCAAATCATTCCATAATTCATTCATCTTTTCAAGATCTTTCTCTAATGTTGTTGTATTAACTCCAGATGCTGCTGATTGTATTAAACCTTGACCAACTCTATTGCAATTATCAACAATTTTACCCAATGGTTCGACGGTTTTAGCTTTGAATTTCTTGAAATCTTGTTGTTGCGCTCGAATAGTATCAACTTCAGAACCTACAGGTTTCAATTTACGTAATTGATCGGAAGCATCATGGATATCTTCTAAAGCATTAGCTTGTGCCAAATAGAAATCTTCGAGTTTCTTTAAAGTATCTTCAAGAGTTTGTTCACGATTCCTAGCACGATCATCTAATTTTCCTAATTGTTTCATTAATGTTTCAACTTGTTCCCGTGTTTGGGCTGTATCAGGAGCAAAACCACTGTCAACTAAACGTTCACCAGCGTGAATTGCACTATTAACATCATCGGTAGCTTTGGTGATTTTATTCAAAAATTTGGAAATTTCTTCGATTTGTAAACGAACAGTTTTAAAGTCGCGTCCGGGTGCTTTCATTTGATCCAATTCAGTTTCTAAAGCTGATAAATCTTGTGTTAGATTCTTTACTTGACTGTTGAATTGGGTAACTGCAGTCGCTGCTGATTGTAATTCAGAACATCGATCATCTAATTTTGCTTGTAATTCATTGATACGATCACCAAGACCATCAACTTCATCTTCTAAATGAGCTCCATCGATTCCATGATGGGCAGCTTCATTGGCAAGATCGTGAGCTTGTTGTTTTAATGCTTGTAATGGTTTTTTAAGCTTGCCGGTTTCTTCGCGTAACGCTTTGATTCGTTCTAATAGTTTTGGATCTTTAGCTGCACCACCTAGGGCATCATGGGATGCTAGTTTATCTTCACAACGTTCAACGCCGTGTTGTAATTCACGTAGATTCTCATTGAAATCAACTAATTTTCGTGATTGATCTTCTAAAGCTTGAGTACGTTCGATTAGATCGTTATTAAGACGATCCCAGCGTTCTTTCAAGTCGTTTAATTCATCTTTTACAACTTCTTTATCGATATCACAGGCTGATACAAAAGTATCACCTAGCGAACGGGTATTTTCATATTCGCCAGATTTTTTCCAGACTTCATTACGGAATACTTGCAGTTCTTTTAGTTGTTTTTCAATATGTTTGCGTTGGAATGATGATGGTCGTAATGTGTCGAGTTTATCTTCAGCTTGTCTCAACCACGGTAGGAAAGTTTCTAAGGCTTTGTAATATTTACGGCAATGTTCTTTACAGGTTTGAAGACGTGTTTGTCTATCGACGGTTTCTTTGCGTAATTTATCCCATTGTTGTTGGATTTTATCTAAGTCTCGTTGTAATGATCTAGTGTCGGGTTTATTGCTTCTTGCTAATAAATCACGCCCTTTATTCAACAACATTATAACTTCATGTTCGCGTGTTAAAACATCTCTATAGATAGGTTCATGATGGGCTAATTGTTGTTCTAAAACATCCCTAATTGCCGAAATTAATAAACGTTCAGATAGCGATGATAATTCATCAGATAACCATCCTAAAGTTTTAGCACAGGACGCTTCAAATTGTCGTCCATCACGTAGAGAACCCTCAATTTCCGCTTTTTTATGATCTAATTTCTTCTGTAATGCATTATATTGCCGGCCAACTGATGCTAATTTAGCTTGAATATCAGCCCGTGATGCTGGATCACTTAAAACATCACATAATTGTGCACCTGCGGTTTCCAAATCAGCCAATAACGGCCGTTGTCCTTCTAATTGTCGTTCTAAATTCTCAACTTTACGCAATTGTTCTTCGGGATCTTTATCTAATGGTAATTCATCGAGATTATCGGATATAGCTTGTAGAGCATCCCGTAAACGGGTCAATTGTGCATCAAATTCACGACTAGTATCAGCGGCTGCACCAAGTGAATCGGCACGTTCTTCAAGTTTACTTAATAGATCAGCCCAACGTTGTTGGATATTTGCTAGTTTATTGTTGACTTTTTGGCCATCAGGTGATCGTGGATCTAGATATGATAAAACAGAATCACCAACGTCAATTAGGTGTTGTAATTGTGGTTGTTGTGTGCGGAATTCTTCGCGTAATACTTGTACTTGTTGGACTTGTGATTGTACCATTCTTGAATCGCTCGATATTGGACCTAAGACTGTTAACATACGATCTTTTGCCGATAACCATGACGATAATGAATCGTGTGTATCGTGGAATTCTTTCATATCTTCCATGAATTTAATTCGATTCTTTAGATGATCACTGAGACTCTTCCAATGCGACACGACATCTTCTAATTCATCATTAAGATGATCACAACCGGCAGCTCCAGTTTTACGTTTTAATAAATCTTTAACTTGTCCTTTAGTTGAATCTAATAATGATTGTTTCTCGTACATCTCCTCTAAAACTAGCCGGATTTGTTTGTTGAGTTTATCGGCGTCCTCTTTTGTATTCGGTACGGTATCTTTCGGTAATTGCCGTTGGACTTTATCTAAGAATGCACTTAATGTTTTCAAATTATCGTGATGTTTCTTCAATTCATCCCGTAATGAATCAATTTCCGATTGACGATCGGTAATTTTAACACCCAGTAACGAATATCTGTTGTTGATTTCGGATAATTGTTGTTGTACCGGTGATAATTCTTCTAAATGGAAACCGTCTTGGCTCGATCGTCTCGATGAGAAGCCACTGGAACCGCCCGGTGATAACGGACTCAGACCTTTTGTTGGCGATGGTGAGGGACCATCTGGAATTAAATTAAATTAAATCAAATCGAATTAATGTTTATTTGGACTTACGTGAAGATGTTGGTCGTTTTGTTGGACTGTAAACTTGTCCACGCCGGCGTGTCGGCGATTCTGGCCGTTCACCACGAATCAAATTATCGTAAGCTGTACCAATATCGTTGATTTTATCGATAATCGAAGCATAATCCTTATATTCTTTTGTAATCGGTTTTAATTCGTCGTTTTGTCTCTTTAAAATGTCGATATCGACAGCGACGATTTCTAAACGTGAAATTTTCAATTCGAACCGATTCAACCAATCGTTGATTTGTTCACGTAAACTTTCATAAGCATTTAATTGTTCCGAACGTTGTTTCGATAATCGTTGTTTCTCATCTAATAAATTATTCAATTCACGCCATTGATTCTCCATTGATTTAATACGATCACGGATATTTGCCGTATCGGTAACGTCGCGTTTATTAACCAAATCTTTACCACAACGGATTATATCTTCGAATAATTCCCGTTTATCGTCGCGATTTGTTGCAATCTCCTTCATACGAATCGAATATTCTTCAATTGATAGTTTCGTAAATTCTCTAGATTCGATTATTTCGATAATACTAGAATGCCATTGTTCGAATTGGGTAGTTTGATTTAAGAAATTTGTTAGACTCTTGTGGATTTCGTCTAAGAATTCGCCGCGTTTTTGTGTACGATCGAATAATTTCTCGAAACGTGCCTTAACATCGTTTAGTTTCGTTTCGATCTTCTTGGCTACACGAGCATTACTCGATGAGGCGATCAATTCACTAGCTGATAGATAAACGGAATCGATTGATGAAATATGAGTGTCGATTTCCGATTGGAAGACGCGATGTTCGCGTAATTGTTCATCTAAACGTTCTTTAATCAACGATGCGGGTCTTTGGAGATTTTTAAATTGATTCTCAGCAGAATTCAACCAATTTATTATACCATCTAAAGCATCCTGTACACCTTGAGATTGTACCAATGCTGTATCCAATTCTTGACAACGATCAGCTAATGCGTTACATAATTGAGTGTATTTCTGTTCCAAATCGATAACCGGTTGTTCTAAACGTGTCATTTCCGGCTGGGAGATTTGCCCTTGTAGCGATCGTAGTAGAGCATCCGTAGCCTTTAAAACCCCAATTACTAATATTTTATTGAAATAAAATAAAACTTACTTGTTTTGCATTATCAATAAGTCGTCCATTTGCTACAAATTCATTATTAAGAGTTTTGGCTTTATAGAGTTGATCTTCTACCGATTTCGGATCACCACCGATCGGTTCGTTGAGGATCTTGTGGGCTTTCGGTTCGGCTTCACGCAACCATTGACGGGCTTTATCGAGGGCATCGTTATATTCCCGTTGTCTACCACCAACACCGGATAAACGATCCGATAGATTATTGGCGCGACTGTATAGATCGCGATATTGTTGTGTTGCCAGCGATACTTTGCCTCTAACGTGCGAATCTTGCGACGATATCGGTTCAATATGCGGTAATCTTGACGGTAATGTCGTTCGAAATTCGTTCAAAACATTCAAATATTCCTAAAGATTAAAGATTAATTTTGTGTTAATTTTTAATTACAATAGAATACCTTTCCTTCATCTACGAATTTCTGTGCCGACATTGTAATGAATCGTAAATCGGCTTGATGGGCAATAACATCACTAACGAATTCTTTTGTACTGATAGCACTAGAATCTAAGCGTTGTAAATCACTTAAAGCCCTCTCTTTATCTTCAAGTATACTGCGAGCTTTTCCCAACCAATCGAAGAATATATCCAATTCACCATCAAGTTTCATCAATTCATCTTTAGCGGATATTAACCGTTTCAATAGACGTTCGGTACGATCTACGGCTTTATCGTAGCGTAATTTCAAATTGCGTCCGCTCTTTTCAAGTGTTGATACTTCACTTTTCGATAGAACATCACCGCCGGTTAGTACCAATTGTCGGACTTGATCGCCGCAATGGATAATTTGGCCGGAATGTTGATCTAAATCGTCGCGTATCTGTTTCATTAGATTGATTTGATTGCGCAGACCCTCTTCGGTTTCGTTGATAACGTCTTGTGATGCAATCCGGTCTTCAATTACACTAATCCAATCGAGCAGTTTTGATAAGGTTTCATCGCACAAGCGATATTTCTCTTCAACAGCTTGCTGGAATTCATTTTCGAATTATTAAGTTGTTGGCGGTTTTGTGGCTAGTCTTTTAGGTGATAAAATAGCAAGCTATAAATTCCCTAAACCTAACACATGCATTCAAGCGCACACACAAAATGGGGGTTAGTGTCAAAATAATCGTAATGAATGTTACCTATCATGAATCAAATAAAAATTAAATAAAACCTGAAAATAAACTGGAAAATTCGTAAAACAATAAACAAATCTTAGTCTAATTTACAATTTTTTAAATATCACATTAGAAATTAATTGTTATTGTTTTTAATCGATTTTAATCGTTTTTATTTAATAAACTAATCTACTCCAATTATTGTATTAATATTGAATTAATTAAAATAAAATTGATACCAATTGATGTGATGATGGAAAAGTTGTTTTAATTAACAATTTTCAAAAATCCACTACAATTAAACAAAAATTAAGTGGACGATTAAAAATTGCGGTTATAAGCGATTTTTAAGCCGCATTCCACAATTTATCAATTTTTATTTATTTATTTTTATTGATAAGATGGTTATTTGTGCATTTGGCTGTCTTAAACGCCATTTTGTTATGCACTAATGTAGGACCACCACACAATTATGAAAAGCTCCCAGGACTTGACAAGCTGTAAAAAATTATTGTTTTTAAATACAATTTTATTAACGGGATTTCGTTTATTTATTTATTTATTTAATCGATTTAAATTAAAAGAAATTATCCACTTTAAATGTTAAAATTGTTAATAACGGGCACTCAAAATGGATAACAAAACGGTGAATGATCAATTTTTAAAGCATGAATCGTGCACAATTTTTAATTTAAAGCAAATGGATCTAAATCAAGCTTAAACACCAAGCTAATTGTAGAAATTCTTTCAATAAAATAGAAGAATTTCTGCAATTTCGGCTATTAAAAATCAAAAATACTTACCCGTTGTTCAGCTGGTAAAATCAAACCCTTTTCGTGAGCTTTAATAAAATCAATTAAACTACCATCTGTATCGTGGATCCTACCATTATAACCATCGATAACATTCGTAGTAATTGCGTTCGATAGTGGTACGACAGTTTCATTTTGATAATCTTTAACGACAGTACTAGTGGGATCGATCAAATTCTCTTCAATTGCATCGATCAAATTTAAGTGTTTATTATTTATATTACAACTAGTAAACGGATAAGTTATTGTACCAGAAGTTGGATTATATAAGCCGTAAATTATTGTTTCAATTAACGTAAAACCTCTAGTTGGTGTTATTAATAAACCATTATCAATTGCTGTTGATAATGTGTACATTTTTGATGTTGTTGTATCTAATATATTTGCTTTATCGGCGTCAATTAGACCTCTCCTAAAGCCTTCAGGAAGTTTAATTAATTTCTTTTTATTTGTATCTTTAATTAGAGCTGTATCTGTATCGATAAAACCTAAAGTTATTGCATCTTTTAACGATAGAATTTGATTGGATTGTGGATCGGTAAATTTACCAGTTGTTACATCTAATTGTTTCAATTCTAGCGCTTTATTGAACGTTAACGGCTCTTCTAAATAGATTGGAATAGTTTGATCGTAGATAACAACACGCGAATTGACCGGTTCTCGTTGAATATCAAAAACGATCATTTTATTAATATCAAGATCAATCACCTGTTCGATCGTTTCAAAGTTACCAGTTTTATTATTTTTAATTACAGCAACTTTGGGGTCTAATAATTTAAATTTAATCGCCTCTTCTAACGTATATTCGCGTGATGGTTTTGTTGTTTTAACCGGTTCGATTACGGATTTTTGTACAAATTCATCATCTAATGGTTTATCTAACGTTATTAAAAGACCGCGTTCTAGAGCTACATCGAAATTGTAAGTTTGTTTCGTTTTCGAATCTAATACACGACCCTTTTCGATATCAATCCGACCGTCTTGTATCGCCAACGGTAGAGATTTTGTTGTATTATTAACAGCATCTTTCAATACAGTTGTACTCGGATCTATTAGATTGTTCCGTAAAGCTTGAGTTAAATCGTAAAATTCGCCGTTAAGAGGATCGGCGAATTTACCGGAATCGGGACGATAGAAGCCGTTTTTGATTGCATCCTCTAATGTTAAAGGACGTTGGATTGTTACAATTAAACCTTTCCGTTTTGCCTCATCTAGTGTTATTGTTGTACCGTGGGGTAGAATGAAAATTCCCAATTCATCATCGATTAATTTATTCTCAATAGCTTCAGGTAGATAAATATATTTGTTTTGTTTACTATTTTTAACTAGAGAAATAACCGGATTGATTAATTCATTATTACAAGCTTCTTTTAATGTAAATTTACGACCACTCGATGGATGGATGAATAGACCTTCATCCGGTTGATAGAAACCTAATTCTATAGCTTCATATAAACCGAAATTAGCCGTTTCAATATCGATAATTAAACCGCGATTTAAAGCTTCAGTTAATTTCATTGTTTCATTAGTACGGGGATCTTTAAATATACCGTTGCGTTTATCGATTATACCTAAACGACAAGTATCGGTTAAATTGTACAATTTCGATTGTTTCTTATCGTAATAACACGGTAATAATGGATTTATAATAAATTTACGTATAGCTTCATGTAATGTTACTCTCCTATCGGTGTTCGGATCGACAATTTTGCCGGTTAATTCGTCATAAAGTCCTTGATGGATGGTGCGTTGTAATGAAACTGCAGCTTTATTATCGACTAAAATACCGAGATCGAAAGCTCGCTGTAGCGTAATTTCATGCGGTTCGCCCTTTGAAAAATCTTTAACATTACCCGTATTGCCGTCAACGTAATTGTTATGAATAGCATCGATCAATGGTATTTTCCGCCAGACACCAACACGTGTATCTTTAACACAAACAGATTCGGCGTCAATTAAATTAATTTCAATCGCTTCAATTAACGTTAAATATTGTCCGGTTTGTGGATCTAAGAATAATTGGGATTCTTCATCGTATAAACCTTTAGCTATGGCTTCACTCAACGGTATCGGTGGACGTACTTCAACTAATAAACCACGCTCGAAAGCCTCATTAAAATCAACAGTTGTATCTTTATTGATATTAATTAATACACCCTCATTTGTATCAATATAACCATCGATTACCGCCTGTTCGAATGTTACTAATTCTTCATCGATTGTTACTAAAGTTGATGATGTATCAACATAACCGCGATTAATTGCACTGGCCGTTTTTAAACGTTCTTTACTTTTCGGATTGATAAATTTACCAGTTGCCGGATCATAGAAACCTTTAAATACGGCTTCAGGTAATGTAATTTGACTTTTATAGGGTACGATTAAGCCGCGATCTTGAGCATCGTATAGATTCATTTCTTGTACAGTTACCGGATCGTAAGCTTGACCTTTTATCGGATCGATAATTCGCAATTTGATAGCATCATTCAATGTTATAATATCACCAGAACGTGGATCTTTAACAGTTAATACATTAGGATTAACTATACCGTTTTCAATAGCCTCAACTAATGTTACATTTGTATTATTGATTGTAAATTGGCCCGATTTAGGATCGTAGACTTTTTGGGCTAAAGTCTCCTGTAATGACCATGGTAAAACTGTACTCAATATATAGCCTTTCAAATAGGCTTGATCTAGTGTTAATAGAGGTTCAGTTAATAGACCTTTTTCAGGATCGATAAGTTTATTTTGAATGGCTTCATTTAATTCAATAATTCTACCACGTTTATTATCTTTGATACGTGTAGTTACAGGATCTACGAGTTTATATTCGATTGCTTGTTGTAATGTTATCTCATCACCAGTCAATGGATTCAAAATTCGACCACTATTTGGAGTATAATAATTAGCAATTAAAGCTTGTAATAAATTAAGAACAACAGGTTTACTGCGGATCATCTTCAAATCTAACGCTTTATTTAAGGGTAATAATTCACCCGATTTTGTGTCTTTTAATTTATCCGATTCAATTAGACGATTCTCAATACCAATATCAAGCGGGACGAAATTATTCTTTCTATTATCTTTAATTTCACTAATTTTATCGTCTATAATTTGCCGTTTAATCGCCTCTTTAACACTAATCGGTTGTTTTGTTATCGGATCCATAATTTTAGCGATTTGCGGTTCGTATAAACCGTTCGAAATTGTCGCTTCTAACGATATAGGCCGTGGAATATCGCGTACGAATCCTTGTAGGAAAGCTTCAGGAAATTTCATCGTCTTTTGTGTGGCTGTATTGAAAACTAAACCCCTTTGTGGATCGACAATTTGTTTATCTACCGCTTCATAATACGGAATTAATTGCATATTCTTCTCATCGCGTATTGTCACCGATTTCGGATCGACAAGATTTGTTGTTAATGCTTTAATTAACGGTAATTTCTCATTGTTTTCGGTTATTATTTCAACTTTTACCGGATCAAAACGATCAGTATTAACGATCTCTTTCAATTTAATCGGTTGATATTTCTCTTTCGGTTTATCGTTGATGTTTATAATCCAACGTAATTTAACCGCTTCGAAGAACGGTACACGTTTACCAGTTTTAGGATCGACCATATAGCCGGTATTTTTATCGATTAAAAACCGACTTAAAGCCTCATCTAAAGTGATATAAGTCGGTGGTTTTTTCGTTAGATCCTTAACTAAAATCGCATTCGGATTGAAGACTTGTAAATCGTAGATTAACTCCTCAAAAGTGATATGTTGGCCGTTATTTGGATCGATAAACATGCGCGCTTTCAAATCGTAATAACCCAATTCGGCTAATTTTTGTGGTGTTACATCCTTCGAAATGACTAAAATTGAAAATTGCGGTTGATCGATTAAAACAATCAAATTCTTATCGATAATTTGAACGATATCAGTGGGTGAGATTTTATTCGAATCTAAACCATCTTGAACGGTGTAAGATAACTCAGAATTACGGTAAATTATACGACAGACTTTCGGTGAGATCTTCTTCTGAGCGATAGCATCACCAATTGGGATTTCTTCTCTATCACTAACTGTATCAATTTCTTCAACAACTCTAGTAGTTTCTTCGATTTGTTTCGTTTCTTTGGTAGTTTTAGATTCTTCCACCGGTTTAGTTTCAGGTGATTTCAATTTCTTCTCTTTACGTTCAGCCACTTTCTCTTTAACGGCTTTAACAGCAGCGGCACCTGCTATTACAGGAGCAGCTATAGGTAAGGCTAAACCACCAAGTACAGCAATTAAACCTTTCTTTGTTGCTTCTTTAAAGTTAATACTTTTACCAGTTTTTTCATCTTTAACTTTACCAGTTTTAGGATCAATTAAACCTTTCTCAACAGCTTGTTCGACAGTTATTGTTTTTTGTGAGACAACATCATAAACGACAGAATTTGGATCGATGATCTCCTTCTCAACAGCTTCAACGAATGTTAATTTCTCTTTCGGATCATTAGGATTTTGGAATTGATTGGTTTTCTCATCGTAGATTGTTTCAAAAGCTTCAGCAATATTCAATTCGCTTGTTTTAACGGTTTCTTGTGTTTCAATTTGGACTGGTGTTGCTAATAACTTACCATCCTCTATAGCTTCTTGGATTTTCAATTTTTCGCCGGAATTTGGATCGGTGAAAGTACCAGCATTGATGTCGACTAAACCGCGATTTAAAGCATCAGAAAATGACATTTTAATATCCTTCAATGTTGTGGTATTCTTCGTTTCATTCTCGCCGATTATAATGCCTTGTTTTTTAGCTTCTTCAATAGAAATAATTTGGCCTGTTTTAACATCTTGCACTTCATTCGTATTCAATAAAACGTAACCCGAAAGTAATTCGATAGTTCTTGTTGTAACAGTATGAATTGTATTTACGGTTTCTGTTACTGTAGTAACAGGCTGTGATGTACTAAAAACAGCATTTGTAGGTTCTTTTATGATCAATAAACCTTTCTCTACAGCTTCTGATACTGGTAGAATTTCACCACTTTTTGGATCTTTAAACGTACTGGTATTCGGATCAATTAATTTCGATTCTAAAGCATCTTCAATTTTAATACTTCCAGAATTAACAGGAAACGGTAGACTCATAATAAAATCATTTTCAATTGCTGTTTTAACAGGTATTCGTTCTTTTGTGATTGGATGTACGATTTCTTTCGTTTCAGGATCAATAAGTCCACGTTTCAAAGCAACAGCGAATGTCATACCGGCTGGTGGTAGATTTTCCGGCCCTTTTTGAACATCATCGAAGATTTTCTCTTTTACTGCTTCTTGTAATTTAACACTACCTTTTTCTGTATTAATTTTAGATTTTTCATCATCAACAACACCCGATTCTATCGCTTTTTCTAATGTAATTTTATTACCAGATTGGGTTAATGTACTCAATGGATCAACAATATCACAGATAATAGCTTCACTTATAGTTAAATGAGCACCAGTTTCTGGGTGGACTATTTTTTCACTATTTGGATCAATAAGGCCTTGTTTTATCAATTCTGGTATTGATAAACTACGATTTAATGGTAGTAATAATTGATTAGTACCTTCCGGATCTAAAATTCCACGTGAAATTGCTTCGTTTATTGTTAATAAATCACCACGTTGCGGATCGATGATTCTACCTTGTTCACCGTCGATGATTTTCGCATCTAAAGCCTCTTGAAGTGTGAGATTATCACCATCTGGTGTAATGAAAGTTTCTTTACTATCCAAAATTTTTGCTGTATCCTCATCGATAATGCCTTTCTCGACTGCATCTTTAGGTTTAACGATTTTTCTACGTAATTTTTGTAAAACAACACGTTTAGCTTCACGTTCTGGACTTAGAGATTGAGCACGACCAATTTTAACTTTATAAGTCGGTTCAATTGTGATCCTAGCACGAGTCTTTTCGGCTTCTGTTGGATAATTATCAGTTTCATCCGGTAGAATAACCATGGGGCGTCTTATTTGTGTTTTTTCCGGAATTTCTATTAATTCTTGCTCCATCGGTTGTGAATGTGTTTGTGTTTTAGCTTCATCGATAAATGCTTGCGGTGTTAATTTATCGTGGGTATTTTGGTCGATTAAACCGCGCTGTAATGCAACTTCTGAGGGGATTTTTTCGCCAGTTTTCGGATCAACAACGAATGCTTTTTTGATTATTTTAACAATACTTTGAGAGGCTACAATAGGTGCACCGATTACTGTTAAAATACCGTATTTTGTCGCATCTGTTAATGTAATTTTACGCCCACTTGTATCGATATAATCACCTTTAACAGGATCGATAATACGCTTTTGAATGGCTTCGTTAATATCGATTTGTTCACCTGTATGGGGATCTTTAATTTTAACTAAACTCGGTGGGATTTTATTGTCGTTTACAGCTTCTAGAATATTGGCGGTTTGGTTTGTTTCAGGGAAAACAACAATAGCACTAGATGGATCGTAAATTATACCAGATTGGACTTGGATAGGACTCTGTATTGAATCGGTAATTTTAACTTCGGTATATTTGGGTGGATTTTGATCTATAATATTGGCAACTTCAACTTTATCCGGTTGATTCTCGTATTTTGTTATTTGTAATAAACGTTGATTAGTTTGTTCGGTTTTAATTAAATTTTCTAATATTATTAAATTACGTTCGATTGCTTCTTTCATTGTGATTTTTCTATCACCTAGATTGTAATGACCGGTTGAATCTAAAATTTTCTTATCTAAACTTTTCGACAGACTAATTTTACGTTGTGTTGTTGGATCAACAACAACAGCTGATGTTGGACTGATTAATTTCAAACAAATGCATTCTTCAAAACTAGTTAAACGATCTGTACCCGGTATTATAAATAAGCCGTTAATTGGATCGAATAATTTTTGATTGATTGCATCGGCTAGCAGCCAACCGTCTTGTGGTAATTCATAAACTTGTCTTTCTAAGGCACTTTGTTTCTCTCTACTTATAAATTCTTGATCAATTTGTGTCGGGCTATACTTTTTACTAACAATAGTAACAACTGTTGATTTCTTCGGTATTGTACCGGTAGTACTTGTAAGAACTGTATCGGAACTGTCAGTATCTGGCGCTAATTTACCATCACTAATCGCCTGTACAATAGGAATGATTTGTTTCGTATCGGGATCTATAAATGTTTGATTCTCATTATCAATTAAACCTAAACGTAACGCTTCAGTATAAGTGACTTGGGTTTGTTTTATATCTTTATTAGTTACTGTAACATAACGTTGTACTAATGTACGTGTAATTTTTGTTGAAACATTAAGATTCAAGAGACTATTCAACATAGCCGCACCTTCCGGTGTTATTAAATGTTGCGCTATTGCTTCATTCAAATAAACAATTTTATTTTTACTAATATCGATTAAATTACCAGTTTTTGGATCAATATAACCACGAAATACCGCCTCTAAAACGTTCAATTCTTTCTGATTTTCAAATATACCGATTTTACGTGTTAACATTTCGTAAACTTCCGGTTTAATTTCACCAGTTTGTACACCTTCACTTAACGGTATTAATTTACCCGATTTTAAATTCGTCACTAAACTACCACTATATTTTTGACTAATATAACCCTTGGCGTTAGCAGCATTGAAACTAATATGGTCGGATTTATCCGGTGGTTGGAAGCCATCAACATCGAAAATTGATTTTTTAACAACTGAAATTATATAGCCACGACTAACGGCATCTTGAATTGACATTAATTCACCGGTTACGGAATTACGGAATTTCGAATCGGGTAGAATTATACCCTCTTTAAGGGCATCACCTAATGTTAATAGATCATTCGTACGGAAATCTAGAATTGATTTGATTGTATCAACGTCTAAAACACCGCGAGATACGGCTTCTAATATTGTTAATTTAGTTTGATGTAATGGTGATAAAATTTTACCATTATCATCCATTAAATTGTCGTCGATTAATTCTTTTAGAGTTTTCGGTTTAACAATTAATTGTCGACGTTTGGCTTCAAGGAACGATAATTTCTCGTGTATAAAGACGTATTTACCTAATTTCGGATTAATTAAACCGCGTTCTAATGCTTGTAATATTGTAATTTTGTTATCAGTTTTCGGATCGACAATTTCCCGGATATCACCATCAATAACGTTAGTTTTAACCGCTGCATCTATTTGATATTTATTACCCGAATTTCGATCAACTATCCAGCCGGTTCTATCATCGATTAATGATTGATTTATTGCATCAAATAACGATACAGCTCCCGTTTGTAATTTAACTTCCGTATGCTGTAGGAGATAGCCGCGTTTATATGCTTCCTTTATATCAATCATTTCACCATTATCTAATTTATATGTACCGGTATTAACATCAACTTTTCCATCATCAATCGCTTCGTTTATTGTCGATGAATTCGTTACCTTTAAACGTTTCTCAGATGGATCAATTCCATGTTCGGCTTCATAAATTTCCCGTTGTATTGCTTCCAATAATGTCAAATCATGATCGTTCTCTTTAATACCGCAAGGACTAAACAATTTTTCAGCAATTTTCTCATCGATTAAACCAATTTTAACAGCTTCATCGATCGTAATTTGTTTACCATCAGTTGATGCAATTATAGTACCGCTACGTACATCTAAAATTCGGGAAGCTATAGCATCGCGTATTGTTAAAATTTCACCACTATACGGATTTATAATACCAGGTATATCCGAAATATTTTCAGTACCTATACCTTCATTGACTTTATGTACACGTTTTAATGATTTAATTTCGGTAAATTGCATAGTTTGTCCCCAATTTTGGGGTTCTTGAATGATTTGTGTTTTTGTCGTGTATTTATCTGGCGGCCGGCCGTTTTGTATATTACGCAAATTATCATCATTAGATTTGATTTGTTCACCACTATCGGTTATTGTAATTGTTGTACCGTTTTCAGTTCGACTTGATTTCGTTTGTATATACCTAATTATTAGTGTTTATTTGTAATTTAAGTTAAAAATTTAGTGCGGGATTTAATCATTGACTTACTGTTTGGTGTAATGTGTTGTTGTTGTGTAGGATGATGTTAATTCATTGGCACTACTCATATGGAATTCGGAACGGAAAGTACGGAATGGTGGTGGCTGCATTTGTTCAACCAATCGCTGGAATTCAGAAATAGAAAATTTTATTTATTATTGTAAATATAAATAAAATTGAATCATTTTAAGGCTATTTATACGAAATTAAAACAATAGGTAATTCTCAAGCGAACCACATTTGTTCTAAATCCATTGCAATGCTATAAAATCTGTTTAGTCTCCAAGAATTTCTGAATTTTATCGATTTCAAGAAGGCATTTGACAGAATACAGCAAGACAGATTGGCTCAAGTATTGAATTAAACTCGCATTAAAACCGACTATATAGGTCGTTGAACGAAAAGCCGATTATAGGGTGTTTTCTGTATTTTAAACCATAAAATTCTAAGGTTATTAAATATATAATTAAATTAGATTTCTAATATAAAATTATTAAATTGAGAACGACCTAGAAATATGGAAAATACCACCCTGTTCATTATTGATTTCGGAATATTCCTAGATTTCGTCGCACTTGAAAAGGACGGAGAATTTTATTGAAATCAATACTAGGGGTGTTGTCTTAGGTCAAGTGTACGCCAAAAAAAAATCTTTCATTCACATTGAACAAAATTATTAATTGAATTGATGAAGCCATTGGTAAGAAAATCGAACTATAATTCCTGCAAGATTCAGGAAAATTTTACTACCGGGAAGTAAAAAAAATTAATTTATAGTGCGGAAAGTCAACAATCTTATCAATACTTTAGATTAGATAGCATTGCGTGTAACATCATTGTTATTAATAAACGTTAGTTGGTAATGAAAGGAAATATTGAAAAAATTCGAACAGGTTTTTAACGAAATAAATTAAAATCTTGGATTATTTCCAAATGAAAACAATTTGCCAATTATAGAAATCACGCAACAATACCGTATTGTAATTTCAAATTAAAAAATTCGCGTTTATTAGCGAAGAAAATTGAAAATTTCGTAAAAATCGCTTTTACCTCCCAAGGGATGGTGGCCAATTCGAATTCAAAATCGTAATTTTCACTCATTTTATCGCACTAAAGATCAAAACTATTTCTAAATACAGACACGAAAAATCACAAAAAAACCATAACTAACGAATAAATACTAAAATAACTCGAAAAAAAAACTTGCGGTAATATTGATAAAAAATTTTAGACAACATACAATCAATACGGTTCGCAATGTTGGACTAATGTTAAAAAATAGCAGGAATCCCACATTTGTCGCTGAAACGAAACTGAACGGAATTCAACGATATTTACAACCTTGACATGGCTTTCCGGCGACTAATTAATGGAAAAAATAAATAAATAAATTGTTAATAAGTTATTTTTAGTTTTGATGGCATAATTCTTACAAAATTATTGAATCAAAATAGACGTGTCATCGTTATTTTTCGATATTATCGAGCGAAACTGGCCAATCGGCTAGTACTCTTAGTACTCGACTTATCAATGAATAATTCATAAATAACACTTTTTCGCGTTTTTATATTTGTTTTTCTAGTTTTTTTCCATTGAAGGTGACATCATACTGTTATTTTTTAATTGATAAAATACCTTATGGTGGTAGTAATCGCTCGAAAAACCGCAAAGGTAGGTCTAATTTAAGTGGGTTTAGTTTCCATATGTGGGTGGTTGGAAAATAATCAACAAATGCATTGAAATTGTCAATATTGTTTATTATAGTTTTATTCGAATAAAGGCGCCGCCACCAATTCTAATCCGGTCTAACTGGACCATTAATTAGAAAAACTTGATTTATAAATTCAAATTATAGTTTTTTGCAAAAACTGTTTATTTTTATAGCTTGTATCACCTGCTGTATCGCTGATGCGAATTTAAAAATTAACCAATTGTAGTTCAGTTTATACAATAAAGAAATTACTAGTCAAGGACTAAAAACGGTCATTATTTCTAACATATAAAATAAATAATATCAAGGTGGACAGACTGATTTTAAAATGCTAATCAGTAAAGAGAATAACGGAAATCTTCAAGGTTCCAATTTAATTTAAATTACCATCAAATGATTAAAATCAAACTTACCAAAGTCACAATATCGCCTGGAGATTTAGCAGCAATCTCCTGTAATCGTCCATATAAAACATCCAATAAATATTGATATCGACTATTGAATTCGTCCAATTCTTTTGCAACAATATCGGCACCAGTCGGCGAATTATCACGATTTGTACGAAATGCCGGATGTCCATCCAATGATGGTTGTGCTTCCAATAAAGCTTCACGATATTTTTGCAGTCCTTTGCTCCATATCTAATGTTAAATTGTTAGAATGTTAAGGGTCAGTTGTTAGTTTCCAAGTCAGTGCTTAATACTCTAATTTATTCGGGGCGAAAGAATACAATTGGTGACATAATCACCACAAATATGTGCAAAATTGTGCCAAATTACATCTACTAGTGATTATGTCATCGTTATATGTACAGTGATTTGGTGATATTGTGCAATCCACTGTACAATTTTGCAAATTTAACAATTTAAACTAGAATTATAGATTGATAGTTTTAGATAGAAATAAAGCAAAGATAGTACGAGTGCGGTGTTATTAGAGGAAATTGAAAATTACGGAAATTGCCCGAAATTACCTACAAAATTTCAAATAGGGTTACATTCATTCAACTTCCATACGCAAATCCTAAGCCTAATCTTCGATTTTAAATTAAAATTATTAAAATTTACCTTGCCCTCTCTGATAAATTTGCCGCCGTTAATATTGACCTGTTCTATAATAGGCGCGCGTTCCTGGACACTATTTAGAAGATTCTGCAATTTTACTCGATTAATTAACGTAAATTTTACAATTTAATTGAGAATTACTCGAGTAGCTTCCAGGTGTTCTTTAGCACGGTCTTTAATCGGCTGTAAATTCTCTAATTTTCCGTACTGTTCGTTCAACCAAGCATCCTCATTCGTTTTCGGCGTATGGTAATTCTTCAACATATTATAAGCCTGTTCGCAGCCACGTAAACGATCAGCTAATTGTGTACAAATATTACTCCAACGATTATTCAATTTCTGTATATCTTTATCCATGCGTTCAATATCGGTGTGTTGGCCACGATGATTCGGTCTGGATTTCTCCGTTAAACGTCTCGTATTATCGAAATCATCATTCAATTGATCCATTGCGATTTGTTGTTGACCAATTGCCGATTGTAAACGTAATAAATCATCGTGTATCATTTCTAAACCTTTCTCGCTATTTGGTAATTCTTTAAATAATGCCAATTTCGTTTCGAATTCGGAAATCACTTGAGTTGCCTCATCCATACCATTCAATACAATTTCGACACATTTCAAACGTTCAGCATATAAATTACTCGAATTGCACAAATATTTCCATTTATCCAAGACTTTTTCTAAATCTTTTTTATGTTGTGGTGTTTTTAACGTGATACTCCTGAATGTATCTTTAGCTTGTTCGATTTCTGATTCGATATTTTGTAGACGTGATTCGAATTCTTTATGTTCTAATACTAAATGTTGTAACGTGTCGATATCACGTGGAATCGGCGCAATTACACGTTTATTAATTATCTGTATAGCGTCATCTAACGATTGATTCAAATTGATAATTTGATTGTTGAAAACTCTAGTTTGATTCTTGCTTTCTTCTTCAGCACGGGCGCGTCTTTCGAATTCATCAAATAAACGATTCACTTCATCCATTTCGCGTCTTAAACGTCTCAATTGTGGATCGGATGGATCACCTTCTGCCATCAATTTATCGGCATCTTCATTTAATGCTTTACGTATTGCATTGCGTTGTTCGGCTCCAATCGATATAAATTGCGGTAAATCCCAACCTTTTACCACTTTAATTGTTGCAA